>LJIJ01004157.1:0-15790 GCA_001718145.1 Orchesella cincta
AAGCAAGGAGTCGCTGAACGGGCAAGCGTAAGACCAGAAATTTTGTAGATGACGTGTGAAAATATTATTTTGACAAACACAGTTATATGATGTTAATTAACAATTTTCTGAAAACTATAGTTTTTGTGACAATGTTTACAATTAGTATTTTATATTATGCAATGAAGCAAACGTGTTAGTTTTTAAAGACAGAAAGTATTTTTATCTTCACAAGATACAACTTGTTTAGTTCGTGTTGATGTTGCTTCAATGAAAAGTGTAACTTTAGGAATGATAATGGATATTAATTGTTACTAGTACCTTAATTATTTTATTTTACGCTAACAGAATGATTGTTTAAGTAATGAAGTAGTATGAGTTCTATAAGTACGTGACTTTCATTAGTGCATGTTAGTATACTTTTAAGAAAACATAAAAATGCTTATTTAGATGTATTTCAAATTTATTTTTATCGCTTGTGAATTTTACCCAAAGTAATATATTGCTGATAAAATTTTATTTTATGAACATGACTTTTAATAATTATTGCTGTTGTCGAATACTGTTCCAAATGATTACTTTTGTTTCGTAGTTTTGTTTAAAATAATCATTACGTAATTAAAAAATAATTTGTAACATAATAGTAGGTTTAAACAATTTTGTTTAGAATAATTATCATCAACAAGGTTGTATGTACTTGTGTTGCAATAAATAATATAGTAAATTTTACCCCAACATGTGTTTATGCTAAGATCAACCCAATATAAAAAAAGCTGGAAAGAATTTGTCTGCATATAACATACACAGTCAATTTTGTTATAATGTTCAACATTTACAGTCAATAAGACTTAAAACACAGTCAATTTTGAGAAGGCTAATGATTTTCACTACTCTGCTTTTGCATTTAGGTAAAGGGTACCTTTTACTCAGGGGTGTTTTTCATATCTAGTATTTTTGAGCATGTTCAGGTATGCATAGGGTTCTTAAAGAAAATGTACTTTACAGGATACCGGTATCTACTTTAATTACTAATTTCTTGGCAAGTGTGCAAGATACTATTGTTGAATGAATGGAAACATTCACTAGCTTTTGCGTGCACTTCTTTCATTTTAAGTATATATTTGTATTTCCAGCATATATTCATGTATGTTTCGGTATAGGTTTCAACTGCAATGAGTGGAGTTCCGTCAGATTTCAACCCTTCCAAAAGACTGGAATACATGCAACCAGATTCTGGACTTACAACACAAAGCCGCCATCCAATCAACTATTTAGAAAGCATCATTACCTTTCCACTTAATGCCACACAAGGATACTCATTATAACATTCTACGATTTCTGATAATGGTACGGTAGATAATTGATTTGTAAGGGTAAATGTAAGAATGTTAATTGATTTGAGAAGCAAATGAAGCAACTCTTGGTATGCATTGGTGTTCTTTCTTAAGCATTATCATAGGGACTCCTGAATAAAACACCAATGGACAACGTGGAAGCACATGTCCTACTTTTACCAATTTTGATCCATTTATATATGCATTTAATGTTCTTTCATCTTTTAAGCAGCGTTAGAAAATCATCGTTTTTTTATAGATTATGAATGAAATTGACTGTAAATGCCTTCTTCTTGATCTATAAAATAGCTAGCAAATGAGCCTGCAAAGCAAGCGAGGCAGCGAGTAACTTTCATTTCACCAGCTTGTTGTATGAAATTGGGGTGCGTTTGTGCTGTTTGTTTCCCAATATCGCACAACACCCTGATCATGAAACTGACAAACAAATAGACAGCTCGGGTAGAAAATAATTTTGGCTTTCTCGTTTGAAAGTAGCATCGACCAACACGTTGTATTGTATACCTAGTGGGAAATCCATCATTTTCTCATGTCGTAGCTCTTCCCTTTCACGTTGCCACAGATTTAATGCATGGAACAAGTTCTATATTCCCGTTCATCAGCAATGACAAATACGCAGTAGATCATATTTAAAAAGGAACTTGTCTACAAATGATGTGAATGCGCGAATACCTTGCAGTATGTTCCACTTATATAAAACAAATCGTAGCTTTTTATTGGAGAAACTATTTTGTAATCCACTCCAGTCAAGAAGGTAATTATTTTTCGTGTCAAGTGCCGGCTAGCATATAAATAGAAAGTTTTTTAAATGCTTGATTTGTTCCGTTGGAGACCTAAGCGAGGAAGGAAATTGCCACTGTAATAATGACGCTATAAAGTCTGGGAGAAACAAGCGGTGAGACTAGTTTGTCTTCTAAAATTTAATCGAGAACAAAAGCATGCATAAACGTAGTGACGTATGTCACATCCGTCAATTAGGCATTAAAATAACTTATGATTGTAATGTAATTGGAATGCGGTCATCTTCATGCGTATCCAAGCTCCTTCTTATGCACCTACGTTTAGCTTGACGATCATGATGATGATTAACAAACAGAGAGAGCTCAGCTGGCAAACTCGCGTCACCTAAATTATGCTCTATCCAGATTCGACCTTAACTTCGATAATAAATATATCCTAATTGGCAACTAATAAACTATCTTGTTGTTCCGTTATTATCATAAACATCATGAATACTTCAATATTCATCACTACGTGCATTGCAATTTCTAGTATGTATCAATCTAAAAGAATGGAAGATGCCTGAATGCATTTTTTAACAAATTAAACCAAAAGTCTGAAAAAGGCACTTAAATTTGCAACAAAAAAGGTACGATGCCTTCGTCGAGTTGGGAGCTTTATAACAATCCAGTATTAATTTTAGGACACGGCTTGAATTTCATGAATGAGCTGATTTTATGATCGTTCTCCCCAATCCAGATATTTCGTCGTCTACTCGAGTGCAAACCAAACAGTTGAATACTTTCTTTGTTTTACTTGATTTTGGCTCTATGCAAGCTTTCTCGGTTGAATGTATGAAATCATTCACGAGATTTCGTATAATCTTCTTTCATTGCATATATTGAATTGTATTGCAGTGTTTCCTAAAGCGACTTAAAGAACATAATACGTTTACACATACTGTTTTCATGAACTAGTCACTGGTTTTACTCATGTATGCATGCATGTATTCCTGCTTTTTACAGAAAAACTGTATTCGTAACGCAATTAAGTATAGTGTATATTTTAGAAAAGAAGATGAATGGGATACTAAACGGCTAAACTGTATAACACTAAAATGTTCGATTTGTTTAATGAGGGGAGCACTGTCAGATTTCCAACAAACAGGAATATATCGCTCTTTGTATAAAAAGTTGAGACCCAAATACATCCGTAGGTGAGACTGAGAATACAAAACAGCAATAAACGAGTGGAAATAATCATCATTTCATTCAGCGCCACAATACCACAAATATTTTGCCTTTCTAATATCCGGTAGTATGATTCGGACACGGTTGGAAATAGTGTGAAATGATAATAAAGTGATTTCGGCTTGCATTGGTATTCTTTCTCAGGCAATATTATCAGGACTGCTGAATAAAACCTCAATGGAAAATTGGAAAGAATACAACTTAAAGATACTAATTGCATCCATTGTATGCATTGAGTTTTCTGGCCCCTTTAAAGGAACATTAGCAAACCATCGTTTCTGCATAAGTTGTGAACGAAATTGAGAGTAAATGTCGTTTTTATGATTTTTCATGTAGTAGCCTGAAAAAGAGCTTGGAAAGCAAGCAAGACTGGCAAGCAAATATTCAAATGCACATGATTTATCCACATGAACAGAAATTCTTGCATTTTGCATGCAAAGCCAATTAGCCACCAATGAAAAATATGACACTACACCAACAGTGTTTTCTTAGTAAACTATTAAACTCCGATTGAATGAAATTTTTAGAGGTTTATATCCCGAAAATGTAACAAAGAAGTTCATTTTCAGCAATGTTTTGGGTGACTAGAGACAGAATCGAATGTATCAGAGTCTAAATGATTTTTAAAAATTTCTGCTAATTAATAGCGCCTTAGTTGTCACGCTGATACGTCTATATACAATTCTGATAAAATAAGATAAGAATCACATTCACGACATGAGAGTGAGAGAGGTTACAGGCCTCCTTCTGAACCTCCGACTATCTCATAAAGCGTGTCGTCAATACTCATGTACATTGTGCGTACTCCAACGCCGGAAAGCAAAATAAAAGCAAAAATATTTAGATATGCCACATGCTAGTCGTTCTCTGCACGCAATGCTTACTTGTGTGCCTTTCTCACTTCAAGACTGGAATACTAAAATAAAAAGAAATCGACGAAGATGAATTACAGGTTGATAATTGTTTTTTGCAAATAATGGGATAAAGGCTCGCTTATGGTCATTTTAGTCTGGATGTGATGAAAACATCCAACTATCATACTTTATTGCAATGCAAAACAGTATCTCCAACGGGGAAAATTGTCCATGAACTTGTTTGTGCGTAAATGTTTGTAGAATTTGTAGAAACTAGCATTCCTTCGTGAAAGCTTTTGAGGTTTGGCTTCGCAACTTAGGAAAAATAAAGTTTATCAAGGCTGTCAACGTCACGGGCATTACCTGTGATGAGACTGGAAAAGAGGTTGTGGCTTTTAAAACTCTCCTAAACTGAAAAAAGTGTATCTGTTTTCTTTTAGTTCCTTTATTAGTCTGAATTTGGTTCGATTTCGTCATAAAATGCAAATGAATGAATTCACGGTTTTAAGAAGATTGAAGGACTGATATATAAGGAGGAACTGAAGAAAGCATGAGTTCGCCTTGGAGCCGCGTTTCCGGTTCCGAATTTATGATATGGCCATATTCTCCAAGTCCTCTCGGTAATCTAAAACACAAGATGTTGAATGAGACGGTCGAAACGTACCGCCAAGCAGCACCACCTCATAGAACTTAAACCCCTTCAATATTTCGGAGTCGGGATTGATTGGGATTCCCCAGAAGCAGTTGGCTGCTAATAGCAAGCATGTTGTTGGTTCTGGTAGAGACGCAGGTGTATCTACTCCACCTGAGTTGGCACATCCCCATCTTCCTGAAAATTCAAGCTTGATCAAGTGATTTCTTTGCAAAAGAATAACCCTTAATCAATAACATTCAACAAATCAACCCAAGCGTTCAAGAGCTCATATGAAGTTGGGTTTGACCGATTTCCCCTCTCCCCACAATCAATATAGTCACTAATTTTGACCTGATGTGAACCCTAGCAGTCCAGGCTCCCACCCCAAACGTAAATACGTTATATTTATCAGTACATAAAAGAAAAATTCTACAATGGGTTGATTTGAAGTGTGGTGGATTTTAGTTCGGAGGTTTATGTCAGTATGTATTGCGTTCTTGTCTTCGAGACGTCTGTCTCATGCCTTTTCAAACCTCAGAAACCAAGCCTTCAAACAGTCTCTGTTCCTATACATGCATTCCTTCATTTCTCCCCCACCGGCGCTTCACATACGCCAGTGTGCGATTTCCGGGGTTTTACTCCGAATATTTATTGTATAACATTAATTTTAAACTAATTCATGGATAAAAGTTGCATGCATGAGACAGGTTGGTCCGAATCTATCCTGTGTTCACAGTTGTCATGTGTGAAGAAAACCATTTTTTTATGCTATGGTTTGACAAGGATCTGATGATGTTGAAACTAGATGTTTAGGTGTGCGATCATGTGATAGCAAATCAATCTACCAATTGTGTTCTGAAACGGACGTCTAAAATACAAACACGCATTTAAAAACAGAACGAAATCTGTGTTTAAAACAATGCAACGAGAATGAAGAACAAATTCTGTATGCAACCTCCAACTTGAGTGTCTATCAACTAGCAATATGTTCACGCAACGTAAAAGTCGAGTTCAATTTGAGATCATTTTGACAACAATAAACACTAATAAAGAAAATATTTAGTTGATAGTTTTTCAATTCTGTCATTTATTACAGTACAAATTGAATTATGAATAATAACAATGCTTAAAAATTGTGCAAAAAGTAATCCAACAGCACCCAGGATTTCCCAGGCGGTCACCCATCAAGTACTACCGCGCCCGACGTTGGCTTAACTTCAGTGATCGGACGCAGCAACTGGGTTTCACGTTGGCTATGGCCGTTGGCAAGAAGAAACCACAACCAGGAATCATGTACTGATTTTAATCTTTCTGTATATCATGCATTCTCACTCATAGTCAGCTTTACCGTTTTGAGTATATTTCATGCCAGGAGATCGGAGCTCTCACTAAAAAAAACAAATCTTCTTCACCGTTCTTTTGTAATCCGATTGCTCTTTCGCTTGAATTACTCTTACAATCAAAGAAGGGAACATACACGCTACTCTTTTCTAGTTGGACATTATATGCTTCCTTTTTGAAGATGAATGCATTTGTGTATCCCCAGAATTTACAAGAATCACGATGATGATTGATGACTATACGTTTGATCTCTGTTTACATGTTTATTAGGTAGTTAATTCGGATTTAATTACATATACCTGATCGTATCATTAAACAACTGATCAGGCTAACTGAAATGTATAAAACTGATATTGGGAATCACACCTGGTTGAACAGAATTATGATTGGATGTGAAAACCCACTTTCAACACCTCTTACGTGGAATGCAGAACGTTTCTTTAAGATTTTTTGTAACGTTGCATGCGTGACTCTAGTCGAAAAGAAAAGAACGAGCGAGTCAACGCAAAGTGAAAGCTAAATGAATAATATGTGGAATTTAATTTGTACGATTGACATACAATTGTACAAGATTGTAACTGATTAAACTTTGCAAGCAGGGTTTGATAAGTGACAAAGGATATTGTATTCAACGTTATCTAAGTGTATTATAAATTTCATTTTACTTTCAGCATATTATGATTGGTTTTAAAATTAAATCTGCTGCCCAACGACAGTTTGCTGATGTAGTTTTGTGTGATACGTTGACTCATAATCTGCTATTCGTTTTTTAGATTTTTATGTCATAGTGTCACGATACATAAGTGTTTACTTTACACAAAAATTCACATAAATGGATTGTTAGTATTGCTGGGGGTTGAATTTTGCACGGTATTATGCAAGAAATGGCACGTTCCAGGGCATGGTGAGCGATTGAACTTGTTTTTGAAATGCATTTGTGTTTGCTGAACCTAAAATAGTTTCCTGTTAATTGGAGCCGTTCTGATATGCTTGTTGTAAATGAGAATGTAGTGCATTTCTTTCCACTTAGCCCAGCATTTTGTTGAGATTATAGATCTGAAAGCACTTGGTCAACTCCAGATCAACCAACTAACAAAGTGCCAAGCTAGAGATGAATGAGAATCATCATCACGATAAATTAAACTGAAAATTTATTAAAATTAAAGTCAGATTGAATAAAGTTTTTAGAAAGGTACATTTCCCAAAAGTGTAAATGAACAAGGTAATTTTAATTCAGCAATAATTTGGTGGGATTAGAGACAGAATCCGAAAGTATTAGAGTCGAAATGATTTTGTAAATATTATAAACAAATTTTCTGCTACTTTCTAGCGTCATTCCGATATGTCTATATACAATGATAATATTTCAAAACATCTTTTTTCAATCCAAAATTATATAAAAGGGGATAAGAGACACAATCATGACGGATATTGAGACAGGTAGCAGACTCTCTTGAATCTCCGCAGACCATCAAACGAGTGCTCAATACTCATGTACAGTGTGCGTACTCCAACGCCGGTAAGCAAAATATAAGCAATGAATTTATATATGGTACATGCTAGGTAGCTTGATCACTTAATCTTGTATGTACTTCCATATTCACACGCAATGTTTACTTGTGCGCCTTTTACGGGAAGACTGCAAAAATATAATTTTTTTAAATCAAGGAAAATAAATTTTGATATACTTGTTGTGAATGAAACTGTTGTGCAGTTCAGAACCCTGGAATGAATGAAATTTTAAAATCATATTTTGTTTCTTCTGTGCATATTACATTCTGATTAATTTGTAACATGCCTTTAATTTCTGCTTAATCTGATTGAGTGCATTGGAAACATGCTTTATCTGACTGCTCTCGATTTGACACCTTCAAAAATATCGGATTTTGCTTGCTTTAACTGAATTGCCCCACTCACATCTAGAAAAACTGTCCGACTGATGAATTTCTATCAACCCATGTCCAGGAAAAATGCTAACACACTCTCTTTCTATAATATTGGTCTCTTGGCATTTCTTTCTAACGAGCTCAGAATTGCGTGGAGATTGTAGATCTAGAAGTACTTGGTCAACTCCACATCAACTAATATGGACAAAGTGCCGAGCTAGAGATGAATGAGAATCGTCATCGTGATCACGATAAATGAAAGATTAAAACGAAAATTTATATTAAAATCAACCACAATTAAAGTCTGATATAATGAAGTTTTTACAAATGCACTTTTCCCCAAAATGTTAACTAAGAAGGTAAAATATTTATTCAGCAATACTTTGAGGAGATTAGAGACAATATCCGAACGTATACGAGTCTAAATGATTTTGTAAATATTATAAACAAATTTGATTTTCTGCTCCTTTTAGCGTCATTTTAATAAGTCTACATACAATGGAAATATTTCAGAGCATTTTATATCAATCCAAAATTAGTATGAAATAGGATGAGAGACAGAACAACCATGACGTGATGTTGAGAGAGGTTGCAGACTCCTTCTGAATCTCTGACCATACCATAAAAGGATTCTTCAATACTCATGTACAATATGCGTACTCCAACGCCGGTAAGCAAAATAAAAGCAATCATTTGTTTAGGTACATGCTAGGGTTGTTGCACTCTTGTGTATTTTCATATTCACACGCAATGCTTACTTGTCGCTTTTATTATAAGACTGGAGTAATAATTATTTTACAAATGGGTAAACTGTCCATGCACGTGCTCATGTTTGAACATATTTGCAGTGTTTATCGTATTATTTGAGTTTTCGTGGAAATAGTGCACTTCCACCTCGGAAAAAGAGGAAAGCGAGCACATGAAATGTTAAACGGGTAAATTCATTATTCGCGTCAAAAGTATAATTTGTTGCAATTTTTTACACTATGTTAGTTTGCGATTTGGGACTATATTTATTAGAAAGAAAATGAGGAGAAGAAGAGAGGGATGGGGGAGAGTAGCTCGGCCGGGAGTTTCGTTTGGGAAGAAGAAACAGGGGAGAAATGTAATAACCTAATCCTGCAAAGACTTGTGGGGTAATTGGCACTCGAGCAGGATACTACGTGAAAAACTCGGTGAAACAACTGGATACGATGGTGCATAGGACCAATCATTGCTTCGTGAACGGGTTTGAGCTTGGGCATCGCAACTCTGAAAACTAAAGTTTCTCGAGGTCGTCAACATCGCGGAAAGCAATATTGATGAGATTGGTATAAAGGAAGATTTCTAAAACTTACAGGAAATAAAAAACATACAGTTTTGTAGCTGTTTTAAGTATTCTTTAGTCATAAGGAGGTTATAGTTGTCTTGTGGACATAGTCGCCTCTCTACGAAGGGCTGAACGTGCCGGCGGAAATCGGGCAAAAGTAAGTTTGTCGAATTAAAAATTGTGATGCAACAATTTCCGCTTGTTTACTAACTGCTTCTGCTGGAGAATAATCAGCATCTTCCTTAATTTTGCCAGTTGTGCCATTTTGTTGAGGTCATCGATTTTGTTTAAATAAGCTATCTTTTCCAATCGTTTCTGCTCCAGATGATTCTCAAACCTGACACTTTCCTGTGAGGGTAAATCCCACGGCGGCTGCGTATTATTTTCTTTGCTGAATCGCTTTCTTTATTAAACATATTACAATATAAAAAAATAAAATGATGCATTTTTGCTTAAAATATTTGCAAAAATATGAGCGACAGTGGCTGAGTGACTTTTTTTGCATGAGAGTTTTCCATTGTTTCATCATGCATCATTATCGACATTGACTAAGGCTGCATTCAACTTTCTTACGTTGCCCCAGCAGGCAGCCCGGCACTTCTCTTGTTGTTGATACTTACGGAACTACAATGTTTTCTTCTACTGTTCAGAAATTCATTTCATTTTCATTAAATTAACTCTTTGAAATTGGAAATGGAAACAGAAAGTTACTGCCCCGTCTGTGGGGAGGAGACCCAAAGTGAAACTACTTCAAATGCGACAAATACTGGTCGTTTTGTAAAGGAGCCAGAGTTTGCCAAAGTTTTCCCGTGTTTTCTCAGAGTTTTTGAGGTGAAGGATCCTCCATGGTTCGAGAAGGCGTTTGTGTTTCTGTTCGCGAATGCAGCCGTCAGTTGACAGTGGTGTCCGAGTTGGAGGAGGTGATGAAAGAGGTAGAGAGGAGGCCTCAAGGAAAGTGAAAAGGTGTCCAGGACAGTTAAAGGAGTTCGGAAAGCAAGTTCCAGTCGAGTGGAGTCTACGGGAGGGACAAAAGCTCTTGAAAAAGTTAGGGAACATTATTTGAGTAAGAGTTTAGTTGCATCAATATGTACAAAATATTTGAAATATTGAGATAAAAACCTTCTATTTTAAATTGTTTTTTCCCTTTTCTAGAGACGAACGGTGCGTGCACATGGAAGAGAACCTGAACCCGGATCATCTACAATTGTTTCCCTATTAACTTACCAAGAAAAACCACCAGCGTACGTTTAATGTGGAAGTGGCACTCTTCCGTAGCCTGAAGACTTCCTGGATGAAAGTGAAGTAGCTGACGCTCAGAATCGTCACCGTAGGTGACACCCAACTAGAGAATCCGTTCCGAGACCAAGACGGCATCGCCGCTCCTCCGAAACTTTTCAACCTTGATGCAATTTACCAAACCAAGAAAGAAGACTTCAATTAAAACAGGAATGAGGATTACCTCCATCCAAAAGACGTCCAATCAAACAATCAAAAGTTGAGGAAGGTGAGGAACAGGAACTCTACAAATTTTTTGGATGAAATGGTGTGCCCCAACTGCTCCTCAACACGGTAAAAAAATTATTTCTGTCGCTTTACTTTCTTTTACTGTTGATTAAAATGGTTTAAGTTTTTCTGTTTGTGTGTTTCAGTTTCAGCACCTGTTTCACAATCATCATCAATGGCATCTACCACATATCCTTTTTCCTTTGCTCCAACAACTGGATGGTGGAGTGTGGAGTATATCAAGGTGGAAGTTACCCCTGAAGACGACACGCTCACCTCGTTCTCAAAATCCAAAGGTTAAAAGCCTCCCTCGCATCCTCAGGAAGTCAACTGAAAGAGCACGCCATCTGATTTTAATGTACCTACTGGTTTGCTCAATGTTCCCTCTAACTCTCCACGAGAAGACGTCAAACCTTCCTAGTTTGGAGAAAGTTAAAAAACGAGTGTTAGAAAGAACAACCAGTCCTTCCCGCATGCGATGTTTGTGCAGATAGAGTTGCAGAAAATCTCTGCTTGATACCCACATAGTTGAAGTCCAACGATCTCAAGAAAATTATGATGGGCTCGTCACGGAAAAAGTAAAAGAGGCTGAATTAGAATGGGGAACACCTGGAAAACTGTGGTTACTCATTTGGGATTCGACTAGATAAATTCGGGAATGGGAAACAGTATCAATGCTCCGCTTGTGATGCTATCGTCCAATTACTCAGCGTAATCCCGGGACATGTTGTTCAGTACCACACAGACTTCTGCAAATGCACAGTGTGTGGAGAAAAGTTTGGAAACAATACGAATTTACACAGACACATAACACTGGTTCATCAAGGAGTTTTTAGCAACAAAGCCCAAAAAAGTATGTGTTGTCATGTTTGTCAGAAACCTATGTATAGCCAATGATCAAGTGACATTTCACAAGTAGCACCATTACAACAAGGATGAGCGGGTTTCAGCCTTCGGCAAGAGGAGAGAAAAGACCTAACCACCCGCGGAAAAGAACAATCGAGTGTACAAAATGCATAAAAAATGAGGAGGATCTCCAACGGCCATGAATTTTGCACACAATCCATCAACCCACCGACGAGAAATCGTGAAAATTCAAAGTTTTTGCGGGGTGAAAAGTAATGTTCAGCTCGTGATTCCATTCTGGAAGCTTCTACAAATGTGATCAATGTGACAAAACGATTCCCATACCGGAAGTCTCTTCAAATGCATCTGGTGTCAACTCATTAACAAGGCTACACAAGTTATTGCCCCAATTTGTGTGAAGCAATGTATTGGAACGAATCCTACGAGAGTTCACCTCTGGACTCACTTGAGCAAGGAGGAGAAACAGGAGGCAGTAGCGAGAGAGAGAAGGTGCCGGATTTGGCCAATAAATGCGAAACAATGTGCGTCGAGCTGCACATGCGAATCGGCGATGAAAAACATCAGGAAACGGCTCACGAAGGAGTGCCCAAGAAAAACAAAATTCGTGGGGTTTGTGGAGCTGCTGTCTTGAGCTTGTTGTCCCATATGAAAGGCTCTCGAAGTTGAGCATTTATTTCAAGCTTTTCAGTATATTTTTTGTTAAAAAAGTTTTTTCTGTATTTTGTGGGTTTTTACAGTCCTAAATTGTAGTGTTTTTGGATTGCATTAAAAATAATTTATTGGCATCGTAATTAAACAATTTGCAAAAGTTTTCCTACAATATTTTGAATATGTGCGTTTTGCATGATTGCGCACTGCTGGGAGTTTATATTGTGTAATTACCCATTGTATAAAATACGGTAGTAGAGCTACATCACTTTTGCAAATTAGAGTGGAGATGGCTGCGATGTTGGTTGTTTCTTACCTTTTTTACTGATATGGAAGGGAAAATCGAATCTTCATCAGATTTTGACATATAAAACATATTAGGATCTCTAGTCTCATCTCATATAAATCAACTTTTTAATTAATGTATATTTTTCGTGCAGGAAAAGAGTTTGATATAAATGTACCTACAGGGCAAATAATTCGTAAATGAATAAATATTTTACCTGTAATCCCTTTGATGGAACATTCTGTCTGCAGTAGGGCGCCTCCCTTTTGGTTACTGAGCGGCCATATAGTTTGGGAATGGAAGGATAAATCATAGTACGATGGTTTCTAGACGGCCTTATCAAACTGTTGCAGGTGGAAGTAGGTATGGTTTTAGTTTCCACCTCGGTACACGTCCAAGCTTGTCATCAACTTATCTTTCATTTTCAAAAATTCCATTTCTGTACCTTTTGTGTATTGCATAACCTTGAGGTCCACACTTATTTCCTTGCAAGGTAATAAAAGTTCATTCCAAATTAGATCACTCTCACAACATCAGTCGGTTGGTTGAAAATGAAATGCGTTATAGTAAAAAATTATTTATAAAATATTTAATGCATAAACTCTGTATGAGATTTGATTGTAGCATGTTATCCACTTAACTCTCCTTTCAGCTGCAGCTTTATCATCTCGTCAATATTCTGGGACATATCAAGCATTGAAGAATGAACTTTTTGTTGTATCTTGAATTGGATGAGATGAGAGAATGAAAACGTTCGTTTTTCATGATAATTATACACAATATTATTTCTTGCTTCAGACTGATTATCACCTGGGAAAACTTGCAGCTATGACTATACGAATGACAATCATGCTATTGGTGCTTTACTTCCTTGGACATCAGCACTTAGGTGAACAAAATGCAATCATATATTCAAAGGCCAGCTTGACCATCATCACCTCATATTCGAATTTCTCGTGTAAACTGAAACAGATTATTACACCGGATGTATAATTCTGCCTAAATTAGCATTACATTAATTTTTTAAAGGAAAACTTGTTCACTAAACTTGTGTATATTCGATTGGTCAAGGTAAAAGGGCAACGGTTTTCATTATCATCTTGTAACTTTTCAGTTTTTGCAAATTTTTTCTTTCAAATTTAGCCTAGATGCAGTTCAGTCTTCCGTTTATGAAGCTAATTTGCTTACGATTAATCCGTTGACAAGAAATTCTGAATAGTTTGATATGTTTCGTAAGAATAAGCAAAATTTATGATATTAGCGCGTGCTTTTGAGAGCCCATTTGTCATTGGTTGGGTTTGAAAAATGAGCTCTAACTCGGTTATTACTGCTCACTCATTTCAATCCAAACATTTCGGAAACTATTGGAGAAACTAACTGAAAATGGAAATGCCGTAATGGTTTCAATGTGTTTGCAGTCAGCAGCGAATTACGAAAGCTATTTACCACATTGGGGTATCTTGAGGAGTTAATGAAAGAGTCACGGTTCTCCTCTCAAGTTGCAGAAAATATAATTATAGAGAAAGCGAAATCAAGGATATTCAGCAAACGTGCAATGCTAACTAAGCCTGGTCCGAAACCAACATTGCAAACTGGTACCAAGAAGGACACACTCCATTCTATTTTGTATTACCAATAATATTGAAAAAGATAAAACCTTTGATTGACAATATGGTTAACGTAGTCTTTGATGCAAAAATAAATGTTTTGGTGTACAAGCCATGTATGTAGACACGCCAGTCCTCTGTTGTTGATCTGCATAGCACGTCAACAACGTAATTCAGCTTTAGAAAGGGAAATGATAACATTATTGAAAGCAATGCAACCAAAATGTTTACGCATCGGAAAATTGAAGTGGAATTCAAGAAGCGTATTTAAAGAGAAATTGCATTGATAAACTTCTGCCTGTAGTTTATTTCAGGGCGACTTGTTGCTTTAATATTGATGAATTATATCAAGAACTAATACCAACGTGGTATGGTCGTTGGTGAAAGAAAGACAAGCATCTATATCATCAATTTACTTTTATTTTTTTTTCTTGAGGATCATCTCGTTCTTTCTTTTCTCCATCCTGTTGTATTCCAATTCTGCAGGGTTTTCCATGCATGTGCACATTTAATGTGAGGTGTTGACACATTGGTTAAATAGTTCATATGAAGAAGTGGACACTTTTGTCACACAGCTTCATCTTCATTCTCATTCGACTTATAATACATTTTCAGATGATACTGAATACCAACCACGTGCAATAAAGTTATAAATACCTTTGAAATCTGTCTATAAATATAATTTATTCAGCAATCCCATTCAAATGGAAAAAATACAAATAAATTTGAATCAGTCATAGTTGCTTGTCATGTTTTATCATTACTCGAACGATTTCCGGTCCTCAGCCGACAAGCATGAAAAAGGAAGCATGGGAAACATAAGAATTCAACTTATTTCCATTGAAGAGGTTATGGGAACGGTTTTTACTTACAAACCACAATCCCTTTTCACAAGGAGTCTTTCCGTTTTAGTTTCTAATTCGTACATTTTTTTGCATCTGATCAAATTTAATAATGATATAATCAAATATGCAAAAATCCGAATTAGAGGAACATAGTAAGGCTGGATATTTTCGATATACTTTACTTCTTATTTGATCACATCAATCAATGAACAAGAAGTAGTGTACTCCACAATAAGTGTGAAAGGAATCCTTTACTACTTGCTTGCTACTACATCCTTTCTCTTGCTTTAACTTCAAGCTATAGGATATTGTACGTAAAGAGCTTTCAGCCCTAAGCCAACAAAGCACAGCGAGCCAAATGCCAATATTTCTCTTCTCATCATTCATATCATCGTTGATTCTGGTTAGTTGTGTGGGCACTAATGCCATTCATCTTTCAAAGCGGGGCAAACGCTGGCTTCAGCAGGCGCACACTCCAAAATGATTTAACCAAGCTCCTCATCCTCCTCCTTCGGCATCTACTAACTAGGTTATTAGACAGTATATGATCGCTGCTTGGGATTTTGTATGAAATGCAAGGAAAATGACAAAGAGCTTTGCTCGCAGGCAAGCTGTAGAACACAAAAGTAGTTATGTTTGAGTGCGAGCTCTGCATGAAATGTGTATAAAACGTAGCCAGGTCTAATGCGCGGACTGCTGGCTTGAATGT
>LJIJ01004158.1:0-15784 GCA_001718145.1 Orchesella cincta
CATAAAACCCAGAAAGGTTTTGTTTGTATTTGGCAGCGCTTTAAAAAAACTGTAAATATCGATTCAAATCAAGGTAAAAATTAAATGCTCAATGCAAACCGTCTCTCGGATTTCTCATCATATGTGACATATTTGATTTAAAAAACTTAATTTGGAATGTCTAGCTAATGTACAAACTCATAAAACCCAGAAAGGTTTTTGTTTGTATTTGGCAGCGCTTTAAAACTGTAAATATCGATTCAAATCAAGGTAAAAATTAAATGCTCAATGCAAACCGTCTCTCGGATTTCTCATCATATGTGACATATTTGATTTTAAAAACTTAATTTGGAATGTCTAGCTAATGTACAAACTCATAAAACCCAGAAAGGTTTTGTTTGGTTTTGGCAGCGCTTTTTAAAAACTGTAAATATCGATTCAAATCAAGGTAAAAATTAAATGCTCAATGCAAAACGTCTCTCGGATTTCTCATCATATGTGACATATTTGATTTTAAAAACTTAATTTGGAATGTCTAGCTAATGTACAAACTCATAAAACCCAGAAAGGTTTTGTTGTGTTTTGGCAGCGCTTTAAAAAAACTGTAATATCGATTCAAATCAAGGTAAAATTAAATGCTCAATGCAAACCGTCTCTCGGATTTCTCATCATATGTGACATATTTGATTTTAAAAACTTAATTTGGAATGTCTAGCTAATGTACAAACTCATAAAACCCAGAAAGGTTTTTGTTTGTATTTTTGGCAGCGCTTTTAATAAACTGTAAATATCGATTCAAATCAAGGTAAAAATTAAATGCTCAATGCAAACCGTCTCTCGGATTTCTCATCATATGTGACATATTTGATTTTAAAAACTTAATTTGGAATGTCTAGCTAATGTACAAACTCATAAAACCCAGAAAGGTTTTTGTTTGTATTTTTGGCAGCGCTTTTAATAAACTGTAAATATCGATTCAAATCAAGGTAAAAATTAAATGCTCAATGAAAACCGTCTCTCGGATTTCTCATCATATGTGACATATTTGATTTTAAAAACTTAATTTGGAATGTCTAGCTAATGAACAAACTCATAAAACCAGAAAGGTTTTTGTTTGTATTTGCAGCGCTTTTAAAAACTGTAAATATCGATTCAAATCAAGGTAAAAATTAAATGCTCAATGCAAACCGTCTCTCGGATTTCTCATCATATGTGACATATTTGATTTTAAAAACTTAATTTGGAATGTCTAGCTAATGTACAAACTCATAAAACCCAGAAAGGTTTTTGTTTGTATTTTTGGCAGCGCTTTAAATAAACTGTAAATATCGATTCAAATCAAGGTAAAAATAAATGCTCAATGCAAACCGTCTCTCGGATTTCTCATCATATGTGACATATTTGATTTTAAAAACTTAATTTGGAATGTCTAGCTAATGTACAAACTCATAAAACCCAGAAAGGTTTTTGTTTGTGTATTTTGGCAGCGCTTTTAAAAACTGTAAGTATCGATTCAAATCAAGGTAAAAATGAATGCTCAATGCAAACCGTCTCTCGGATTTCTCATCCCAACTGGAGTCTGACAACCATTCAACGCCAACGGGGGAAAAGAATTTAAACACAAAAATTATAAGACCAAATGGCAAGCTCAAGTAAAAACTGGAGGCACAAAATACGAAAAATTCAAGCACATCGATAAAGTTACTTTTGAAAAATTTCAAGAAGCGCGCCAAGGGTTTATGTCAGTTAAAGATCACCATCTACAGCTCTGGGCCATACAGGCCAGCCAGTCCTTTCGTGACCCTAACTTTTTATTCAAAGCATCTCCAACTTGGGTCATCAACTTCAAACAACGGCACGGAATTAGCAGCAGAAAAGTGACGAAACTGGTCAGCAAAAATTACATTCGGTCCAAGGATGAATTTATGAAAAATGCAGAAATTTTTCAAAAAGAAATCAAATCGTTAGCTGGCTCATTCCCTACCAAACTCATTCTAAACACCGATCAGCAGCAGGTTCACTTACGAAATTGCAAATAATCGAACACTCTCGTTTAAAGGTGAAAAGATTACGCTAGGAGTCTCCAAATCTCCTACAGGTTTGGCCACACACTCTTACACGGTCCAATATGTCATAAATATGGCTGGGGACATAGTTGGGGATGTTTTTTTTATGCCTCCAAGAGAAAAACGGAAAACTGGGGCCTATAGTTCAGGAGAACTTGCCAGCCGTTCCCAATGTGACTCTCACATGCAGCAAGTCGGGAAAGTTGACAACCTCGCTCTTTGAGTATTTTTTGGACCGAGTGATTATCCGAATGTAAAGCAGAATTTTGTTCTTGCTGTGGATACTTGGAGTGGACAAACAAATGTAACGTCCTATCAAAATCGTTTCGGAAGAAATGGAGCTCCAGACTGTAACCTAAAATTGATTCCCAAAAACTGTACTTCGATGTGCCAGCCCCTTGACACCACGTTTCATAGGCAGTTAAAGTACTTTGGCTCGGCGGATTTATGAAGAGTTTTTCTTATTCCACAGCACAGATATAAATCCTGCCGATGAGCTAACAACACGGAATAACATAATCATAATGCAGTCCTTGATGCATAACCAGCTTTCCGCGGGAATTTTTAAACCAATGATTAAGTACTGTTGGTATTCATCTGGGCTTACTGATGAACGTGTAACGTTCCTGTCCGTGAAGGAAGTGTGTTTTACCTTTGACAAACAAACCTCTATAAAGTGTGAGCAGGATTGTAATTCTAATCGGTTTATAAAGTGTGCCCACTGCAAAAGAGTTTGTGCTTTATGTGTTTCTTTAATTCGTATCACTTTCACTTTTAAGTATTTAGCCTTCCTAAAAATTTGCTGTTTAGTTCTTGTCTGCATGAGGAAATTAGTATCTCTCTGTATGTCTTAAAATGTTTTGAAAATAAAATCCAGATTAAATTTGTTCTCTGAAAGTAGTACTTGTTAAACTTTAAAGTGTATTTGCATTCTATATTGCATAATTATTTATTAGTTATAAGTTTCAACGTTTTAATACCAAGAACCCGGCATATGTAAAATAGGACCCAACAGTAGTTCCAAAAGAAAGAGCCTGCGAACCTGTACAAACAAACAAAATTGCTAAAATTGTATAAATATGGGTTAGCCAGCATTGACGGTTTTTAATCGCATATTTGAATAGATTAATTTGACTATGCTATGGTCAGTTGCAGCTAGGTAGGCAGGTTAAGCTCCGTTTTGGTAGCTAAATTCTGATACTTGTAGCTATATTCTGATACCAGGTAGCTAAATCTGCCTACCTTGCTTCAACCGATGCTTGCACTATCGATTACACTCAATATTTTCTGTCAATTAACCTTTTTACTCCATATATGTACCGCAACTCGTTCATTGTGCGCAGGAATGCCTTTAGAGGTAGAACTTTCCAATGTGGTTGCTACCAATGGTTTGGGTCGGCAAATAGAAAAAAATTATTTTCTCCGAAATGACTGCCCATTGCATGAAATCCATTTAACTGCCAATAGTTTCACATAAAACTGAGCACGTATGCAAAATTTTCAGCAAAATCGGGGTTACTGCAGAAGTGGTACCCTCGTTAGCCACATGTCTCTTTTATCTGAAGGAATGAAGAGAAGCAAACCCAAGTAAAGCACCAAAACAACAACATTGCACACGGAACATGCTGCTGCTGATGATCAACGCATCGAAAGACGGAGAGAGATTCCATCAACCTCGTCCATTGCCACTGCTTGCTACTGCTAAAAGGAGTGCAGTAGTGAAAATACTGAAATGCAACCAAAAAATGTGGATGCATACCTAACACATTATATTCACGAGAGTCGCCTTGGCACTGCCTTGCCTCAGCTCAACCTCTCACTCTCTACTTTTGCCCGCACGGTAGTGGCACACGGCATGGACTCTGATTGTGAGTTCAGAGGATTCGTTCAGTACTGTCATTGACTGACTGTTGCTGGTTGCAGCGAGAGTTGCCGTGCCGAGCACAAGAACCATTGACCAACATCAACAACAACAGAGAGAGTGAGAACAAACCTTTCCCAAAGTTAACTGTGTGTCTAGTTAAGTCTTAACTCTCTGTTGTTGTTGATGTTGGTCATGGTTCTTGTGCCGGCACGGCACTCTCGCTGCAACCAGCAACAGTCAGTCAATGGACAGACTGAACGAACTCCTCTGAACTCACAATCAGAGTCCCCATGCCGTGTGCCACTACCGTGCGGGCAAAAGTAGAGAGTGAGAGGTTGAGCTGAGGCAAAGGCAGTGCAAGGCGACTCTCGTGCGAATATAATGTGTTAGGTATGCATCCACATTTTTTGGTTGCATTTCAGTATTTCACTACTGCACTCCTTTTAGCAGTAGCAAGCAGTGGCAATGGACGAGGTTGATGGAATCTCTCTCCGTCTTTCGATGCGTTGATCATCAGCAGCAGCATGTTTGCGTGTGCAATGTTGTTTTGTTTTGGTGCTTTACTTGGGTTGCTTCTCTCATTCCTTCAGATAAAGAGACATTGTGGCTAACGAGGGTACCACTTCTGCAGTAAACCACCGGATTTGCTGAATTTTGCATACGTGCTCAGTTTTATGTGAAACTATTGCCAGTTAAATGGATTTCATGCAATGGGCAGTCATTTCGGAGAAAATAATTTTTTCTATTTGCCGACCCAAACCATTGGTAGCCAACCACATTGGAAAGTTCTACCTCTAAAGGCATTCCTGCGCACAATGAACGAGTTGCGGTACATATATGGAGTAAAAAGGTTAATTGACAAGAAAATATTGAGTGTAATCGATAGTGCAAGCATCGGTTGCAGCAAGGTAGGCAGATTTAGCTACCTGTATCAGAATATAGCTACAAGTATCAGAATTTAGCTACCAAAACGGTAGCTTAACCTGCCTACCTAGCTGCAACTGACCATAGCATAGTCAAATTAATCTATTTCAAATATGCGATTAAAAACCGTCAATGCTGGCTACACCATATTTATTACAATTTTAGCAATTTTTTGTTTGTACAGGTTCGCAGGCTCTTTCTTTTGGAACTACTGTTGGGTCCTATTTTACATATGCCGGTTCTTGGTATTAAAACGTTGAAACTTATAATTAATAAATAATTATGCAATATAGAATGCAAATACACTTTAAAGTTTAACAAGTACTACTTTCAGAGAACAAATTTAATCTGGATTTTATTTTCAAAACATTTTAAGACATACAGAGAGATACTAATTTCCTCATGCAGACAAGAACTAAACAGCAAAATTTTAGAAGCTAAATACTTAAAAGTGAAAGTGATACGAATTAAAGAAACACATAAAGCACAAACTCTTTTTGCAGTGGGCACACTTTATAAACCGCATTAGAATTACAATCCTGCTCACACTTTATAGAGGTTTGTTTGTCAAAGGTAAAACACACTTCCTTCACGGACAGGAACGTTACACGTTCATCAGTAAGCCCAGAATGAATACCAACAGTACTTAATCATTGGTTTAAAAATTCCCGCGGAAAGCTGGTTATGCATCAAGGACTGCATTATGATTATGTTATTCCGTGTTGTTAGCTCATCGGCAGGATTTATATCTGTGCTGTGGAATAAGAAAAACTCTTCATAAATCCGCCGAGCCAAGTACTTTAACTGCCTATGAAACGTGGTGTCAAGGGGCTGGCACATCGAAGTACAGTTTTTGGGAATCAATTTTAGGTTACAGTCTGGAAGCTCCATTTCTTCCGAACGATTTTGATAGGGACGTTACATTGTTTTGTCCACTCCAAGTATCCACAGCAAGAACAAAATTCTGCTTTCATTCGGGATAATCACTCACGTCCAAAAAAATACTCAAAGAGCGAGGTTGTCAACTTTCCCGACTTGCTGCATGTGAGAGTCACACATTGGGAACGGCTGCAAGTTCTCCTGAACTATAGGCCCAGTTTCCGTTTTCTCTTGGAGGCATAAAAAAACATCCCCAACTATGTCCCAGCCATATTTATGACATATTGGACCGTGTAAGAGTGTGTGGCCAAACCTGTAGGATTTGGAGACTCCTAGCGTAATCTTTTCACCTTTAAACGAGAGTGTTCGATTATTTGCAATTTCGTAAGTGGACCCTGCTTGATCGGTGTTTAGAATGAGTTTGGTAGGGAATGAGCCAGCTAACGATTTGATTTCTTTTTGAAAAATTTCTGCATTTTTCATAAATTCATCCTTGGACCGAATGTAATTTTTTTGCTGACCAGTTTCGTCACTTTTCTGCTGCTAATTCCGTGCCGTTGTTTGAAGTTGATGACCCAAGTGGAGATGCTTTGAATAAAAAGTTAGGGTCACGAAAGGACTGGCTGGCCTGTATGGCCCCAGAGCTGTAGATGGTGATCTTTAACTGACATAAACCTTGGCGCGCCTTCTTGAAATTTTTCAAAAGTAACTTTATCGATGTGCTTGAATTTTTTCGTATTTTGTGCCTCCATTTTTTACTTGAGCTTGCCATTTGGTCTTATAATTTTTGTGTTTAAATTCTTTTCCCCCGTTGCGTTGGAATGGTTGTCAGACTCCAAGTTGGATGAGAAATCCGAGAGACGGTTTGCATTGAGCATTTCATTTTACCTTGATTTGAATCGATATTTACAGTTTTTTAAAGCGCTGCCAAAACACAAACAAAAACCTTTCTGGTTTTATGAGTTTGTACATTAGCTAGACATTCCAAATTAAGTTTTTAAAATCAAATATGTCACATATGATGAGAAATCCGAGAGACGGTTTGCATTGAGCATTTATTTTTTACCTTGATTTGAATCGATATTTACAGTTTTTTAAAGCGCTGCCAAAACACAAACAAAAACCTTTCTGGTTTTATGAGTTTGTACATTAGCTAGACATTCCAAATTAAGTTTTTAAAATCAAATATGTCACATATGATGAGAAATCCGGATGACGGTTTGCATTGAGCATTTATTTTTTACCTTGATTTGAATCGATATTTACAGTTTTTTAAAGCGCTGCCAAAATACAAACAAAAACCTTTCCGGGTTTTATGAGTTTGTACATTAGCTAGACATTCCAAATTAAGTTTTTAAAATCAAATATGTCACATATGATGAGAAATCGAGAGACGGTTTGCATTGAGCATTTCATTTTTACCTTGATTTGAATCGATATTTACAGTTTTTTAAAGCGCTGCCAAAAACACAAACAAAAACCTTTCCGGGTTTTATGAGTTTGTACATTAGCTAGACATTCCAAATTAAGTTTTTAAAATCAAATATGTCACATATGATGAGAAATCCGAGAGACGGTTTGCATTGAGCATTTCATTTTTACCTTGATTTGAATCGATATTTACAGTTTTTTAAAGCGCTGCCAAAAATACAAACAAAAACCTTTCTGGTTTTATGAGTTTGTACATTAGCTAGACATTCAAAATTAAGTTTTTAAAATCAAATATGTCACATATGATGAGAAATCCGAGAGACGGTTTGCATTGAGCATTTCATTTTTACCTTGATTTGAATCGATATTTACAGTTTTTTAAAGCGCTGCCAAAAATACAAACAAAAACCTTTCTGGTTTTATGAGTTTGTACATTAGCTAGACATTCCAAATTAAGTTTTTAAAATCAAATATGTCACATATGATGAAATCCGAGAGACGGTTTGCATTGAGCATTTCATTTTTACCTTGATTTGAATCGATATTTACAGTTTTTTTAAAGCGCTGCCAAAAATACAAACAAAAACCTTTCTGGGTTTTATGAGTTTGTACATTAGCTAGACATTCCAAATTAAGTTTTTTAAATCAAATATGTCACATATGATGAGAAATCCGAGAGACGGTTTGCATTGAGCATTTCATTTTTACCTTGATTTGAATCGATATTTACAGTTTTTTAAAAGCGCTGCCAAAAATACAAACAAAAACCTTTCTGGTTTTTATAAGTTTGTACATTAGCTAGACATTTCTAATTAAGTTTTTAAAATCAAATATGTCACATATGATGAGAAATCCGAGAGACGGTTTGCATTGAGCATTTCATTTTTACCTTGATTTGAATCGATATTTACAGTTTTTTTAAAAGCGCTGCCAAAAATACAAACAAAAACCTTTCTGGGTTTTATGAGTTTGTACATTAGCTAGACATTCCAAATTAAGTTTTTAAAATCAAATATGTCACATATGATGAGAAATCGAGAGACGGTTTGCATTGAGCATTTCATTTTTACCTTGATTTGAATCGATATTTACAGTTTTTTAAAGCGCTGCCAAAAATACAAACAAAAACCTTTCTGGTTTTATGAGTTTGTACATTAGCTAGACATTCCAAATTAAGTTTTAAAAATCAAATATGTCACATATGATGAGAAATCCGAGAGATGGTTTGCATTGAGCATTTCATTTTTACCTTGATTTGAATCGATATTTACAGTTTTTTTAAAGCGCTGCCAAAAATACAAACAAAAACCGTTCTGGGTTTTTTGAGTTTGTACATTTGCTAGACATTCCAAATTAAGTTTTTAAAATCAAATATGTCACATATGATGAGAAATCCGAGAGACGGTTTGCATTGAGCATTTCATTTTTACCTTGATTTGAATCGATATTTACAGTTTTAAAGCGCTGCCAAAAATACAAACAAAAACCTTTCTTTATGAGTTTGTACATTAGCTAGACATTCCTAATTAAGTTTATAAAATCAAATATGTCACATATGATGAGAAATCCGAGAGACGGTTTGCATTGAGCATTTCATTTTTACCTTGATTTGAATCGATATTTACAGTTTTTTAAAAGCGCTGCCAAAAATACAAACAAAAACCTTTCTGAGTTTTATGAGTTTGTACATTAGCTAGACATTCCAAATTAAGTTTTTAAAATCAAATATGTCACATATGATGAGAAATCCGAGAGACGGTTTGCATTGAGCATTTCATTTTTACCTTGATTTGAATCGATATTTACAGTTTTTTTAAAGCGCTGCCAAAAATACAAACAAAAACCTTTCTGGGTTTTATGAGTTTGTACATTAGCTAGACATTCCAAATTAAGTTTTTAAAATCAAATATGTCACATATGATGAGAAATCCGAGAGACGGTTTGCATTGAGCATTTCATTTTTACCTTGATTTGAATCGATATTTACAGTTTATTAAAAGCGCTGCCAAAAATACAAAAAAAACCTTTCTGGTTTTATGAGTTTGTACATTAGCTAGACATTCCAAATTAAGTTTTTAAAATCAAATATGTCACATATGATGAGAAATCCGAGAGACGGTTTGCATTGAGCATTTCATTTTTACCTTGATTTGAATCGATTTACAGTTTATTAAAGCGCTGCCAAAAATACAAACAAAAACCTTTCTGAGTTTTATGAGTTTGTACATTAGCTAGACATTCAAAATTAAGTTTTAAAATCAAATATGTCACATATGATGAGAAATTCGACAGACGGTTTGCATTGAGCATTTCATTTTTACCTTGATTTGAATCGATATTTACAGTTTTTAAAGCGCTGCCAAAAACAAACAAAAACCTTTCTGGTTTATGAGTTTGTACATTAGCTAGACATTCAAAATTAAGTTTTTAAAATCAAATATGTCACATATGATGAGAAATCCGAGAGACGGTTTGCATTGAGCATTTCATTTTTACCTTGATTTGAATCGATATTTACAGTTTTTTAAAGCGCTGCCAAAAATACAAACAAAAACCTTTCTGGGTTTTATGAGTTTGTACATTAGCTAGACATTCCAAATTAAGTTTTTAAAATCAAATATGTCACATATGATGAGAAATCCGAGAGATGGTTTGCATTGAGCATTTCATTTTTACCTTGATTTGAATCGATATTTACAGTTTATTAAAAGCGCTGCCAAAAATACAAACAAAAACCTTTCTGGTTTTTTGGGTTTGAACATTAGCTAGACATTTCAAATTAAGTTTTTAAAATCAAATATGTCACATATGATGAGAAATCCGAGAGACGGTTTGCATTGAGCATTTCATTTTTACCTTGATTTGAATCGATATTTACAGTTTTTTAAAGCGCTGCCAAAAATACAAACAAAAACCTTTCTGGTTTTATGAGTTTGTACATTAGCTAGACATTCCAAATTAAGTTTTTAAAATCAAATATGTCACATATGATGAGAAATCCGAGAGACGGTTTGCATTGAGCATTTCATTTTTACCTTGATTTGAATCGATATTTACAGTTTTTTTAAAGCGCTGCCAAAAATACAAACAAAAACCTTTCTGGTTTTATGAGTTTGTACATTAGCTAGACATTCCAAATTAAGTTTTTAAAATCAAATATGTCACATATGATGAGAAATCGAGAGACGGTTTGCATTGAGCATTTCATTTTTACCTTGATTTGAATCGATATTTACAGTTTATTAAAAGCGCTGCCAAAAATACAAACAAAAACCGTTCTGGGTTTTTTGAGTTTGTACATTAGCTAGACATTCCAAATTAAGTTTTTAAAATCAAATATGTCACATATGATGAGAAATTCGACAGACGGTTTGCATTGAGCATTTCATTTTTACCTTGATTTGAATCGATATTTACAGTTTTTTTAAAGCGCTGCCAAAAATACAAACAAAAACCTTTCTGGTTTTATGAGTTTGTACATTAGCTAGACATTCCAAATTAAGTTTTTAAAATCAAATATGTCACATATGATGAGAAATCGAGAGACGGTTTGCATTGAGCATTTCATTTTTACCTTGATTTGAATCGATATTTACAGTTTTTTAAAGCGCTGCCAAAAATACAAACAAAAACCTTTCTGAGTTTTATGAGTTTGTACATTAGCTAGACATTCCAAATTAAGTTTTTAAAATCAAATATGTCACATATGATGAGAAATTCGACAGACGGTTTGCATTGAGCATTTCATTTTTACCTTGATTTGAATCGATATTTACAGTTTTTTTAAAGCGCTGCCAAAAATACAAACAAAAACCTTTCTGGGTTTTATGAGTTTGTACATTAGCTAGACATTCCAAATTAAGTTTTTAAAATCAAATATGTCACATATGATGAGAAATTCGAGAGACGGTTTGCATTGAGCATTTCATTTTTACCTTGATTTGAATCGATATTTACAGTTTATTTAAAGCGCTGCCAAAAATACAAACAAAAACCTTTCTGGTTTTATGAGTTTGTACATTAGCTAGACATTCCAAATTAAGTTTTTAAAATCAAATATGTCACATATGATGAGAAATCCGAGAGACGGTTTGCATTGAGCATTTCATTTTTACCTTGATTTGAATCGATATTTACAGTTTTTTAAAGCGCTGCCAAAAATACAAACAAAAACCTTTCTGGTTTTATGAGTTTGTACATTAGCTAGACATTCCAAATTAAGTTTTTAAAATCAAATATGTCACATATGATGAGAAATTCGAGAGACGGTTTGCATTGAGCATTTCATTTTTACCTTGATTTGAATCGATATTTACAGTTTTTAAAGCGCTGACAAAAATACAAACAAAAACCTTTCTGTTTTATGAGTTTGTACATTAGCTAGACATTCCAAATTAAGTTTTTAAAATCAAATATGTCACATGAGAAATTCGACAGACGGTTTGCATTGAGCATTTCATTTTTACCTTGATTTGAATCGATATTTACAGTTTATTTAAAGCGCTGCCAAAAATACAAACAAAAACCTTTCTGGGTTTTATGAGTTTGTACATTAGCTAGACATTCCAAATTAAGTTTTTAAAATCAAATATGTCACATATGATGAGAAATCGAGAGACGGTTTGCATTGAGCATTTCATTTTTACCTTGATTTGAATCGATATTTACAGTTTATTAAAGCGCTGCCAAAAATACAAACAAAAACCTTTCTGGTTTTATGAGTTTGTACATTAGCTAGACATTCCAAATTAAGTTTTTAAAATCAAATATGTCACATATGATGAGAAATTCGACAGACGGTTTGCATTGAGCATTTCATTTTTACCTTGATTTGAATCGATATTTACAGTTTTTTTTTAAAGCGCTGCCAAAAATACAAACAAAAACCTTTCTGGTTTTATGAGTTTGTACATTAGCTAGACATTCCAAATTAAGTTTTTAAAATCAAATATGTCACATATGATGAGAAATCGAGAGACGGTTTGCATTGAGCATTTCATTTTTACCTTGATTTGAATCGATATTTACAGTTTTTTAAAGCGCTGCCAAAAATACAAAAAAAACCTTTCTGAGTTTTATGAGTTTGTACATTAGCTAGACATTCCAAATTAAGTTTTTAAAATCAAATATGTCACATATGATGAGAAATCGAGAGACGGTTTGCATTGAGCATTTCATTTTTACCTTGATTTGAATCGATATTTACAGTTTTTTTAAAGCGCTGCCAAAAATACAAACAAAAACCGTTCTGGGTTTTTTGAGTTTGTACATTTGCTAGACATTCCAAATTAAGTTTTTTAAATCAAATATGTCACATATGAAGAGAAATCCGAGAGATGGTTTGCATTGAGCATTTCATTTTTACCTTGATTTGAATCGATATTTACAGTTTATTAAAAGCGCTGCCAAAAATACAAACAAAAACCTTTCTGAGTTTTATGAGTTTGTACATTAGCTAGACATTCCAAATTAAGTTTTTAAAATCAAATATGTCACATATGATGAGAAATCCGAGAGACGGTTTGCATTGAGCATTTCATTTTTACCTTGATTTGAATCGATATTTACAGTTTTTTAAAAGCGCTGCCAAAAATACAAACAAAAACCTTTCTGGTTTTATGAGTTTGTACATTAGCTAGACATTCCAAATTAAGTTTTTAAAATCAAAATATGTCACATATGATGAGAAATCGAGAGACGGTTTGCATTGAGCATTTCATTTTTACCTTGATTTGAATCGATATTTACAGTTTTTTTAAAGCGCTGCCAAAAATACAAACAAAAACCTTTCTGGTTTTATGAGTTTGTACATTAGCTAGACATTCCAAATTAAGTTTTTAAAATCAAATATGTCACATATGATGAGAAATCGAGAGACGGTTTGCATTGAGCATTTCATTTTTACCTTGATTTGAATCGATATTTACAGTTTTTTAAAAGCGCTGCCAAAAATACAAACAAAAACCTTTCTGGTTTTATGAGTTTGTACATTAGCTAGACATTCCAAATTAAGTTTTTAAAATCAAATATGTCACATATGATGAGAAATCCGAGAGACGGTTTGCATTGAGCATTTCATTTTTACCTTGATTTGAATCGATATTTACAGTTTTTTTAAAGCGCTGCCAAAAATACAAACAAAAACCTTTCTGGGTTTTATGAGTTTGTACATTAGCTAGACATTCCAAATTAAGTTTTTAAAATCAAATATGTCACATATGATGAGAAATCCGAGAGACGGTTTGCATTGAGCATTTCATTTTTACCTTGATTTGAATCGATATTTACAGTTTATTAAAAGCGCTGCCAAAAATACAAACAAAAACCTTTCTGAGTTTTATGAGTTTGTACATTAGCTAGACATTCAAAATTAAGTTTTTAAAATCAAATATGTCACATATGATGAGAAATTCGACAGACGGTTTGCATTGAGCATTTCATTTTTACCTTGATTTGAATCGATATTTACAGTTTTTTTAAAGCGCTGCCAAAAATACAAACAAAAACCTTTCCTGGTTTAATGAGTTTGTACATTAGCTAGACATTCCAAATTAAGTTTTTAAAATCAAATATGTCACATATGATGAGAAATCCGAGAGACGGTTTGCATTGAGCATTTCATTTTTACCTTGATTTGAATCGATATTTACAGTTTTTAAAGCGCTGCCAAAAATACAAACAAAAACCTTTCTGGGTTTTATGAGTTTGTACATTAGCTAGACATTCCAAATTAAGTTTTTAAAATCAAATATGTCACATATGATGAGAAATCCGAGAGATGGTTTGCATTGAGCATTTCATTTTTACCTTGATTTGAATCGATATTTACAGTTTATTAAAAGCGCTGCCAAAAATACAAACAAAAACCTTTCTGGGTTTTATGAGTTTGTACATTAGCTAGACATTCCAAATTAAGTTTTTAAAATCAAATATGTCACAAATGATGAGAAATCCGAGAGACGGTTTGCATTGAGCATTTAATTTTTACCTTGATTTGAATCGATATTTACAGTTTTATTTAAAGCGCTGCCAAAAATACAAACAAAAACCTTTCTGGGTTTTTTGAGTTTGTACATTAGCTAGACATTCCAAATTAAGTTTTTAAAATCAAATATGTCACATATGATGAGAAATCCGAGAGACGGTTTGCATTGAGCATTTCATTTTTACTGATTTGAATCGATATTTACAGTTTTTTAAAGCGCTGCCAAAAATACAAACAAAAACCTTTCTGAGTTTTATGAGTTTGTACATTAGCTAGACATTCCAAATTAAGTTTTTAAAATCAAATGTCACATATGATGAGAAATTCGACAGACGGTTTGCATTGAGCATTTCATTTTTACCTTGATTTGAATCGATATTTACAGTTTTTTAAAGCGCTGCCAAAAATACAAACAAAAACCTTTCTGAGTTTTATGAGTTTGTACATTAGCTAGACATTCAAAATTAAGTTTTTAAAATCAAATATGTCACATATGATGAGAAATCCGACAGACGGTTTGCATTGAGCATTTCATTTTTACCTTGATTTGAATCGATATTTACAGTTTTTTAAAGCGCTGCCAAAAATACAAACAAAAACCTTTCTGGGTTTTATGAATTTGTACATTAGCTAGACATTCAAATTTAAGTTTTTAAAATCAAATATGTCACATATGATGAGAAATCCGAGAGACGGTTTGCATTGAGCATTTCATTTTTACCTTGATTTGAATCGATATTTACAGTTTTTTAAAGCGCTGCCAAAAACACAAACAAAAACCTTTCCGGGTTTTATGAGTTTGAACATTAGCTAGACATTCCAAATTAAGTTTTTAAAATCAAATATGTCACATATGATGAGAAATTCGACAGACGGTTTGCATTGAGCATTTCATTTTTACCTTGATTTGAATCGATATTTACAGTTTTTTAAAGCGCTGCCAAAAATACAAACAAAAACCTTTCTGAGTTTTATGAGTTTGTACATTAGCTAGACATTCCAAATTAAGTTTTTAAAATCAAATATGTCACAAATGATGAGAAATCCGAGAAACGGTTTGCATTGAGCATTTAATTTTTACCTTGATTGTAATCGAATCTCTTTTGAATTCCACAGCTTGCTTGTTGCTCTCTTAAAGCGCTGCACAACAATACCAAACCAAAAAACCTTTCTGAGTTTTCATGAGTTTTACATTCAGCTAACATTCCAAATTATAGTTTACAAATCAAAATTATGTCCATCATATGCATTGCAGAAATTCGACAGACGGTTTCATAGCATTTCGATTTTTACCTATGTTATTTGCAATCGATATTCTACAGAGCTTGTTTTTAAAGCGCCTTGCCAAAAAAATACAAACAAAAACGCTTTCTGAGTTTATGAGTATTGTACATTAGCTAGACATTCCAAATTAAGTTTTTAAAATCAAATAGTGGTCAGCACTATGATGAGAACAATTCGACACGACGGTTTGCCATTGAGCATTTTCATTTTACGCGTTGATTTGCAATCGATACTTTACAGTTTTTAAAGCAGCTGCCACCAAAATTACACAACAACCACAACCTTTTCTGAGTTTTGATGGAGTTGTCCGTACATTCAGGCTAGACACTTCAAAATTAAGTTTAAAATCAAGATATGATCGACATAGCTGAT
>LJIJ01004159.1:0-15783 GCA_001718145.1 Orchesella cincta
TGCTGTTACAAGGGGAACATACATTTTGAGTAGTCAGGAGCCACTTAAGATCATGTACTGCATGGAGAGCTCAGAGCTGGTGAAAATCAGTTGGGAAATTTACTTCACAGTCCTCGATTTTCCAACGTGGGTATGCATTGTTTTGATTTTGTTGGGTTATGCATTTATTTACAAACATCTACTGAAAGCTGTAGACCTTATTTGGATCATGTTGGACAAAGAATTTTGGTATAAACATCCTCGCAGAATTCTGGGTTTCTACTTGATTGGGCATGTTTCTACCTTGGGCTTATGATAGCGGAATGTCGTCTGATTTTGTTAATTTTGAGGTGCCAAAAACCTTCAACCAAATTCTTAAATCCGGTTATCGAACATGGGTTGAAAATCTCAACTTTGTTAGGCAAAGCACCAATTTACTCCCTGAATACACAAAAAAGCTATTTTTGAAAAGTCTCAATGTGAAATATGTCTCGGAAATATTTTCACTCGAGGACGACTTTAAATTTCCTAATGAGTCAAAGGACAAGTTGCAAGCCATGGCAGGAAAAAAACTACTATTGCCAAGCGGAGCTGAAAGTTTATTTACATTTCCATCCCTTGTTTATAGTCTTTCGGTGATGAAGCAAGCGGTGGTTGAAAATGATTTTGTGTGCGGAACCGTGGGCTTTACCTCATCACGATATGGGTTTCAGATCGCAAATGCTTTCCAAACAAGGGGTTACATGTCTAATAAATTGAATTGGATAGTGTCTTATTTCCAACAGGAGGATTTTTATCGGCCATTTTCAGAAGCTAATATTGTTTCAAAAGGCCATAAAATCGAGGTTACAAGTAGAAGATGAATAGAGCTCTCAGTAGCTCCAATATGGCGTTGAGAACTCCGCTAGGGACTGTTTGTCTTGCTTATATAATTATTAATGTGGCACTTTTGATGTTTTGTGTAATCCAAACAATTTGGGTAAATCGGAAGGTTGTTGCTGGCTGGCTCACTAATGCTTTGAAAATTTTGTCAAGGTATTATAGAATGTTTGGTCGTCGTAGCACGAAAGTAAAAATATTTAAGGAAAATTAAGTTTCATTCAACTAAGGTTGCGAATAAATGGTATCATTTATTTAAATACTAAAATATGAATAATGTTATATCGAATGATATTAGTCATTAAGGAGACCATCCACCTCAACTCCCAACGGTTCAAAAGTTATCATGTGTCAAATGTGTCATATGAAATCTTCAATGAATAATGTTATATAAAGGCATGGATGCAGCAATTTTTGTAGTTTAATTTTGGATCCAGCTTTTCGATTGTTGAAACTTAATTAATTAAGGTCCTTATGAAACTTTCTTAAATTAAGACTACTTAATTACTTTCAATATCGTGTCATAATAAACCATGTATGCTTGTTACATTCATATAACTAACATATTACACCAGTTATATCTAATTGTAAACTATAATAAACACTTTGCTTTTTAATGTGAATAATACGAAATTATTTTGGGAATTAAAACTTTTAATTTATTTTAAACTGCCGGAAAATAGGCGTTTTTGGACGGATGAAGTAACCGGCCTTGAGCGGTCTGGATAATTTTAGGATGCGGTGCATCATTTTTTTGAATAACTAACTTTCATAATAAATGCAGAGTTTATAATTAATAATGCTTAATACATATTACCTGAAGCAAAGCAATGCAATGATGAATAGGCAACGTAAGATGAACAGGATGAAAACGTAGGAAGCAACAAAGCATTGTTTTCGTTTGGGATTGAGATGGGAAGCTGAAACTCAGTTTCTGATAATATTTTCAGCTAGAACCTCAGCTACACGCCACATATTTACCTCCAGGAAGGGAATTCCGTGTTGGTGGCCGTGACGAGATGATTTACAAAAGTGAAAAAACTATAAAATCCACACGCAACCAAAAAATGGATCGGTTAGCCGTAGCTTTGTATTTTATATGTTACAACTGACTTACAAATGCATGCATAAAATTAAACGTAATCATTTGGGAAACCAAGCCGTGAATATCCCACAGTTTTATTTATTTGCAAAATTACCTTTGAAAGGATGCTCACAAATAAAATATTTATTCTATTGTTCTATCTCTGTGAGTGACAGCTTCACCATTTCTTCTACAGTTTTTTCGCATTCTTCCGCCAAAATGCCTGCTACTTTCGGGTCAATGTTAGTTTGGTCACCTCCGATTAAATAGCGAACTCGACCTTGGTAACTTAAAGCCATACATCCTACAGCTAAAAAATATTTCACGTATGAACGTATCTAAATGAAATTTAATACATTTATTGCAAATTTAAATTCTTTACCACATGCTCTTGGGGAGCTTCCTGCTACGAACATGTCTACAACTTTGAATCCTCCAATATCATACGGAGCGGATGACCAGGAACATTCGAGAAAACGATGGTACCTTTTAAAAATCTTCCAGGAACTGGAATCCAAGTAATTGGTAAACTTCCCACGAGATTTGTAAGCAACGAAAAGCTCAAAGGAATTATGGAAACCCTGAGACGCTCAAACTCACTGTGAATATTTCTCGCTGTTTTCTCCACATTTAAAATATCGACGTTAACAGGAATCTTGCAAAATGTCCAGTGATTGCACAAACCACCAGGGTGATTAGGAAGGGGCCATGGGCTAATTACGTGAAATTTTGAAAGGTCGCCTGTAGCGTTGTTTCTTTTCATGGTTTTTGCAGTTGCTTGCGTAACTATTGTGGTCATGATGCTGGCAACACTAATATTCCAAACGGATCTGATATTTTTTAAAGTTTGGAGTGAAATAAATGATGATTGTTGCCCATTAAATTTCCTAGTTGGATTCTTCCCCATCTTATGAAGCCATTGATTGTCATCGTTTGAAAACATGGTTTTTAGAGATTGATACGGACCTTCAATAAGAATTCGCAAGGTAAGAAAAAATTTCTGGAAGAAATTAGGGGTAAACTGAGATTTTCTTGTAGTTGATGGAGAAAAGTTGTCTTTCAATCTTAGTAACATATTCACAATAGAAAACCCGTCAGCTAGACAATGATGGGCTCTAAAAATCATTACAGATTTTATTTGTGGATCTTCATCATGCTGGAATTTTCGAATGAGGAGAATTTCCCATGGACTTCGATCACTGTTAAACGGACGGGCACATAGCTCAGCGGTCAGCTCCAAAATATCCGACTGCTTTATCAACTGATTAGGATTTGATCTATTTAGAAATTTGATGTGATTGTTTAAGTTAAAATTGGGAACATTGAACCAGAAATTGTATCCCAGTTTTCGTACAAGTCGTTGCATCAATTGTGGATAAAGTTGATGACCCTTTTCATTCCGTGCCTGAATAATCCGCGTATTAAACAAATTAATTAGATGCGCTTTATCTAGATCTCTGTCCAGATACATAACAGGAACGATCACAAATTCTGGGTTTGAGTAAGGGGATCTGGCACTAAGCCCTGCATCTAGACCTTTCAACATTCCTCCAAACCGTTTGTCAGTTTGTTTGACAAATTGTTCAACTATAGAGCGATAAGTAAATATTGCCAAAAAGATTGGCAGTAGTAAAGGATAACCAAGAATGATTATACATATTGTCACCAAAACTAAGCATGTTTCTTTCAACACGTTTAACTGGCTAGCAGACTTCATTTTTGAAAAAGATAAGAATAATCTCTGGAGTTGCTTGCCAGTGGGAAACGAAAAGGAGACTACGTGTTTTTGCTTCTTGAGAATTCAGTCGGACATAGCTACTTACGTAATACGTAAACCACGCGATTTGGTCATTGTGGGTGGCCAAAACACGCTGGTTTGCAACACAGGCATGCAAACTTTTTTGATTAGTTCTCATAGACAAAAAAGACTGAGTGTCGGCAAATTAACACTTGTGCACGTGATTTTACGCATGCACGTAAATCTTTTCGAGAACTATCAAGAAATTTGAAATCACCGTAATTGTTGGGAAAAACGTTGTTGGAAATTTCCAATCTTTATCTTTTCTTTCAACATGTATTTCAATACGAGACACTCCAACAGCTATCTGAAAGTTGAATGTTATATACCCCATTGAGTAACGCATTGCAGTTGGTCATTTTGGCTAGGGTAAGTAAAATCTTTTTCAGTAGGGGCAATAAAAGAATCGACGTGAACAATTTGATGCTTTCATACAAGCTCCTCAATCAAAATCTATAATTATGATTTCTTGTTCTTGTTGATTTTATTATTTGCAATTGGTTTATTGATCGAGTTGTAACACCTTGGAAGCACTTTATTTATTAAATAAGCTATTGTAGCTGCATATGTGAGCAGTGTGTATTGGAATTTATGAAGCAGAAATAACCTCCTTCCGACACGTTTTATTGTCTGTTATTTACATTGAGTTATAATAACAAGCTAGATGTATTTAAAACGGACAATGAATGAAAAATTGAAAAGGTTGATAATTGTAGGAGAAACGTTGGTAAACGTATATTCAAAAACAAGGTTCATTATTTTGAAAGTGTATTTCAGTATACTGTTGCAATTTTTTTACACGACTTGCTAGTATATAGCTTAATTAAAGGAAGTTGACTACCAACTAAAACTCAATTACGTAAAGACGGCCGGAGATATGAATAAAAATAATCGTTCCATAAGCTGTTCAATGCATTCAAATAGAATTTATGTTTTCAATTTTTATATTCTTGCTTAATGAATTTAATAAACTTGCTTCCATTAATTAGGAAAAACGCTTGGAAACTTCATACATCAGTTGCAGCTAGGCAGGCAGATATTGCTGCCTTCCAAATCGTCACTAGGCCTGTTAACACGGGCAGGATATGCGAAGTTTCAAAAAACGGTTGACGAAGGTTGATATTATGTTTCAAAGGCAATTCGGGTACGTTCTTTCCACTGGGAGTGAAAGGTTTTTTCCTAAACCTCCATCAACCGCATGAAAACGGTAGGGTAGCAGATTTCTGCTGCCGTGTCCTATCCTGTCCATGTATAGGGCAGCAATATCTGCCTGCCTAGCTGCAACTTTACATGCAATCAACGTGATATTACTATAACAAAATTCGAATATAAACTTCGACCGTTATTCAATTTAAAAACGGCTAAGGTGATCATGATCAGTCTGCATTCAGGTTTTAAACAGAAAAGATTCCATTATAACATTTATTCTAACTGTTTTAACTGAAGTAATATCTCTGATTGCATAATTTTAAAATTCAAATCATAACGAATGTATTTTTAATTAGATTTGGTTTTTACTGTTGGTTGTTTCAATTTCATCTAAACGACGTCCAATTCAAATCAATTTAAACGCAAATTTTGCATAAAACCCTAATAAAAAACGACGCAAATTACGGTTAAACACCCAGTAAAACCATTAACTCTTCGAAAGAGCTTCAAAAATCTGACTTAAATGAAGGCAGACCACTTAAATGATAATAATCCAAGCTTGAACATTTCTAAGGCTTGCAAATTCAAGTAAATTGAATTGAAACAGTTTAACTTTTGCGGCATTTTACTATAATTATTTGCCGCAGTAGCAAACTGAACATTTACATTGCAGCAAAGTGCTCCTCATTACGTTTTGGTTCAAATTATGTGTAGAAATTTATCAAAACTGTGAAATTTGTGCCAGAAAAATTGTTTAAATGTTGAGAAATATGCTTTATTACTTTAATGATGACCACTTAAAATTATCTTGCTCAATTCAAGATTAAAATTTTAGGACTAAGGGAATTTCAGTTGAAATACACGTATATCATAACGTAGTCACGTTTTGAACGTCTTTACTTATACGAACCATTGAGCAGTTCCGTGTTTTAAGTCCTGCACAGCTAAAAGATGCTCCTACACGACAACCTGATTAAATACGTCGAATTCCACTTAAAACAGCAGGAACTTATAGGAACATGTCCTTTAACATTTTCATCCTCGTAAACTTTATCCGAAAACACTCCAAGCAAACTGAAGTGGGAGTCCGTAAAATCATCAGTTTTTACCATTTATGTTATCGTTTTGTATATGCAACTGTATGAAGACAAGGGAAACGAACCATTAATCATATGGGCAGAAAGTTGTGTTTGCGGTAGCAAATGGTGGTGTATATTGTTTCTCTAAATGGTTAGCTTTAAACGAAGGTCGAATTTTCAGCTGTTTAACATGATGATAACCTTTGAGAAGAAGTACTTGAACGGTAAGAATTATTATTGCTTAAATTTAAAAGCGGTATGCCTGAAATAGTGTCTTTAAAATAATTTTTTTCAGATGACCCCGGTATGGAGTCAAGCTCAAGCATACGTCAAGTGCGTTTCATGAAATTTATATTTGTTTGTGGCATTGGTTTGGCTTGGACTTTGGCTCCACCATACACAGTGATGAAATGGATATGGCCCTGCAATTCAGCAACCTTTGCCTACAAAATAATTCCAGAATGTGGGAATTCCTCATTACAAACGGAGTGGAGTTTGGGCTCAAATTTTCTGCTAGTTTGCATCTGCATAGTTTCATTCTGGTTGCATGTCGATGGACTCGGAAGCTGGTCGTTTGTGGGAGTCGACTTTTCCATTTTACCAGCATTCTGCTTACGCCGTTACTTGCAGTGCATTAAATACATGCTTAAAAATAACCCCAGAAATTCATATGAATGTCTGCGAAGATATAGACAGGTTCAAATTCTATGTCGCCACTACAACCTATTCAACAAGATGGAATTGTTATTGCCAACATATTTTTTCTTGTGGTTGCAATAATAATATGCACATACACGTTGGTATCCCTCGGAGTTAAGATATCAGTTCCGGAACTGGTACTGTTTGCGACTGCCCTCCAAGATGCGGTTGCTGGCCTGGTTTTGTATACTACATTTATGGCACAAGTTCACACCGAATCCGGGTTGATTATAAAGCTGTATAAGAGTTACTTGCGGTTAAACTCAGAGTGGATAATTATGAGAAAACGGAGGGAGCTCCAAAAATATATTCGCTCATGTTCCCCATTGAAAATTGGCATTGGTTACAGTAACTATGTAGAGGCGCAACACCATTGGAACTGCTGGATGTTTGTGTTAATAGGATTGCTGATCTATTATTATTGTAAGTGAAGAATTCTGTCTCTTCACCGGGAAAGTCCAGTTCACGTTAACAAAAAGGCTATTTGTAGACGGAGCGGTTACTTAAAATAGTAGTTGTAGTGCCTACTTTAAAAAATAGCCGTTAGTGACTAGGATTGATATGACCCGAATCCAAAAAACCGTGGTAGTTATCTGTACACTAATTTGGCTCATACTTAGATATATATGTAATTGGAGCTTCTGAATCCACTGGTGGTTTTAGTTTTCTATAACTCCTTTTCGTTTAGAAATGATACGCATGAATATAAAAATAGCCATTGCTGTCCAATTTTTTGAATTCAGGCCAGTTAAAATGCAGTCACTACTGCTATAAATAGCCATACGGACCCACGTAAACCAGAGTGGTCAAGTTCACATAAAAGGTAAGGTTTTAAAGTCGTCATCGTAGATATACAGCCAACTTAGTGATAAAGTAGCCAAACTGGCCATGTTTCCAGTGACTGTGTGAGAATCGTAGTCCTATCTGCTCACGGTTGCTCAAAAAAATACAATACATATATTAAATAGTAGCACAAAACAATGTCTCCTATATAATTTTGATCAAGTTTTTAGAATATCTATAATGCCATGAAAAAAATTGCCTTCTAATAAAAAACGCTAAAACTCAAACGTTTTAAAAGATCAATCGAAAAAACTCGAAATAGTCCCTACTTTCCTGTTCGACTTAAAAACTTGCACAAATCTAACCAATATTTTATAATGCATTGCATTGATGTATGTAATACTTTCCAGAGTTTTGAAAGAAGGCATTGATTGACGAAATAGGTAATACATTTCCATAAAATTCGTAAAGCTGTCATATTTGATGTTAGTCTCATTAGTTTTTCAAAGGCAAACACAGTAAAATACTTTTTTTCTTTCAGCCCTATAATGTTTCTTCTAAAATACTAATATTGTATTTTCCATCCGTTCCGTTATTTCACGTGACTAATATATTTATTTTTAAAGATGCAATATCGTCATGTTATATAAGCAATGTAAAAATTCTGATCGAAGAAACTCTTACGAAAGCCAAGCTTGATAGCTTACGAAACGCTAATGTAATTAAATAGGTTCTCTACACGTATTTTTTATTATACTATTTCTACTATTTCGTATAACCACATTGGCTACACTAGATTTTACAATTTAAAAATATGCAGTCTTACCCTAGCCAAGCCAATGTAACAAGAACGACATATTTACTTAGCCCACATTGGTAAACTATAGAGAATTTCCACGGGAATTTCCATCTTATTACATCTAGTTTATTGTCGACTGCAAGCCAATCTCGACTCTTTCAACATGACATTTTTCCGGTTCAATCTAACACTCTTACTTGCTTCATTTACGGATTCCGAATGTATATTTCACCTGGTTAACCACGCAAAACTAGATTTTCCAAGTTAGCCGTCCTCATGGTCACTTTTTACCTAATTTCGTGAGTAGGCCCATTACCAAATAATTGACAGGTTGCTTGAATTTATTTCACACACCAATAGCTGACTTGTTCACTCCACGTCCAAATTTTTTTAAGTTATCCCTAGAACGTAAAGGAAGATATTCATCTACTATGTTTGGTTTTTACATTGCTGAACTTGCAAGTCCATCCCTAATACAAACAAATGTGACAATGTTGTACCGGTAAATTTAACACTATTACTTTTGCCTCACCCATTTACGGAATCTGATGTATTATTTTCACCTTTCGTGTGATTATCACAGACTTAATCCTTAGGATTTCGAAGTTGTCCTTCCGCCTCATTTTTGCGTACACTTTTCAGTCTCGCCTTTAATTTCGATTAAGCGGTAGCGTCCCACATACAAATTAATTTGACAAGCTTTGCGCTGAATATTTATTTTTCACAACCCACATTATGCTGACGTATTTTGTATGATTCAGCATTCAAATTTTTGCCGCAGAACTACTCCAGAACGTAAGGCAAGATATTCCGTATCGCTCTACTGAAACCTGTCACCCTAATCATTCTCAACTTTTTACAATCACTTGACTTATATAAGTTGATTTCTGGCCAGACTACATTGTATCAGCCCACTCACAAGAACCCACGGATTTCCATGTGTCTTATTACGAACCTACAACATTCTCATCTAAGGAAGCGTCGTCGTACTTTATTTCAAAAAAAAAAAAAAAAAACTGGCTAGATTTTTAACATTTGATCTGGATCTGTATTCCTCAGAGAAAGTTTTGGTAATTCAGCTGGCCTTAAACAAAGCTACAGAATTATTCAAAATTTGTGAAGGGTTGTACTACTATGCCTTTATTGCCGGTACTACTTGCAATTAATTTTAAATCAACCGGTCAATCTGGATAGCCTATGAAACCTTTAAGGATTTGAATATTCTGTAGCTTTGTTTGAGGCAGCTTGAATTACAAAACTTTTCTCTTGAGGCATACAGATCCAGATCAAATGTTTAATCTAGCCAGTTTTGAAATAAGTACGACGATCCTTTCCCTTAGATCGAATATTGTAGTTGTAATAAGCACATGGAAATCCGTGGGTCTTGTGAGTGCTGATACAATGTAGTCTGGCACAAAATCACTTATATAAGTCAAGTGATTGTAAAAGTTGAGATATAGGTCAGGTTTCAGTAGCCGATACGGAATATCTCCTTTACGTTCTAGGAGTAACTGTGGAAAAATTTGGACGTGAATGATACAAGTCCAGCTATGTGGGTTGTGAAATAAATCGAGGCAAGCTTGTCAATTTTTGGTAATTGGGCCTACGCACGAAATTAGGAGAATGAAAAGTGACCAATGAGGGACGGCTAACTTGGAAATCTAGTTTTGCGTGGTTAACCAGGTGAAATATACATTCGGAATTCCGTAAATGGGGCAAGTAAGAGTGTTAAATTTACCGGAAAATTGTCAATTGAAATGTAGTTGAGATTGCTTGAAGTCGACAATAAAACTAAATGTAATAAGATTGAAATCCCGCGGAAACATTGTCTATAGTTAAGCAACTGTGGCTAAGTAAATATGTCGTTCTTTGTTACATTGGCTTGGCTTGGTTACGACTGCATGTTTTCTAAACGTAAAATCTAGTAGTAGCCAACGTGGTTATGCGAAAAACTACAAATATTATATTTCAGTTTCAGGTCGAAAATCTTTTCAATCCCATTAGCGTTTCGTAAGCTATCAAACTTGGCTTTGGTAGGAGTTCCTTCGATCAGAATTTTTTACATTGCTATATAACATGACGATAGGCGTGCATCTTTAAAATAAATATATTAGTCACGTGAAATAAACGGACGGATGGAAAATTTACGTTATAGTATTAGTAGAAGAAAACATTATACGGGCAGGAAGGAAAAAAAGTATTTTAGCTGTGTTGCTTGAAAAACTAATGAGACTAACATCAAATATGACAGCTTTACGAATTTTATGGAAATGTACTACCTATTTTGTCAAACAATACCTTCTTTCAAAACTGGAATGTATTACATACATCAATGCAATGCATTACGAAATATTGGTTAGGTTTTTGGAAGGGATTATTTCTAGTTTTCTCGATTGATCTTACAAAACTTTTGAGTTTTAGCGTTTTTTATTAGAAGGCCAGCTACAAGCGAGCTAGGCAATTTATTGATGTTATATGATACAATAGAATAAGATATTCTCTAGGAAGGACTTGCTTCAAAATTTTTATTTATTTGTCTACTCTATTTAATGTATTCGTATTGTATTCTTTTTGAGCAACCTGAGCAGATATGATCTTACTTAAGAATTCTCACTACAAGTCACTGGGAAACAAATGGGCACAGTTTGGACCCAGGCACTTCCGGATCACTTACAGTTTGGCCTGTATATTTCGCATGACGACTTTAAAACTCTCTTACGCTTTTATCTGTCTGACTTGACCACTCTGGTTTACTGGATAAATGGTCCGTGATGCCCGACTATGGCTAATTGTATTTAGCAAGTATGGTGTGACTGCATAACTGGCCCTGATTTCAAAGAAATTGGACCAGCAATGGCTATTTTTATATTCATGCTTATCATTTCTAAACGATTAAGTTGAGTTATAGAGAGTACTAAAATCTACAGTGTGTATTCAACGAATTCTCAACATATTACTATTAAGATCTAATTCTGTATGAGCAGAATATTTTTCCAGAATCCTGAATACTATTTGATAAACTACCACTCTCGCCGCTTTTTTTGGATGTCGGTGTTCAATTTATCAATACCTTTGTCTCCTACTACGTGCTATTTTTTTAGAAAGTAGTGCCCTTTTCACTTACGATGTTAATAAGTTAAGGCAGGACTCCGTCTACAAATAGAACCCTTGTATTTTATTAATACTGTAACATGCCCGACTTTCTTGCAAATATGCTCGGCTGAAAGGACATAATTCTTTCACTTACAATAATAATAGAGTCAGCAATCCTTTATTATACACATCAGAACTATCCTCTAGCAGTGGCTCACAAAATCTCGTACAATCGTGTAGCGTCCCTTCTACATTAGTTTACTGTACACCAATGCAAATTTTCGATTGGCGAGAATGGACTATATGACTAACCGCCGATTCATATATAATTTTTGGAGCTCCCTCTCGCTTTTACTTGCAAGAATTGATCCACTCTGATAACGCAAAGTAATTCTTTATTAAAGCTTTTCATAATCAACCCGGCATCGCCGTGAAGACTCATATAGTGTTTCTTCCTACTGCTGAAACTTTGTTAGCTGCATAAGTAATGATAAGGCACGGTGATGAACTACAAACCAGCCAGCAATCCGCCATCTTGGAGGGCGTTGCCCAAACAGCTACCAGTTCCGGCTAACTGATATGCATTTAACCCTGCGAGGGATACTCAACGCTGTAATGCATATGGTATATAATTGCAACCAAGCGCAAAATATATGATTTTTACGTCGATTATAAACAAATTCCATACGTCTGAATTAGAAATACGGTTGTTATATGGTGTTGCGACATATTAATTATGACCTGCCCTATATCTTCTGCAGAATTCATTCATGATATTGTTTTCCTAGGGTCGTTATTTTATTATAAGCATGTATTTAAGTGGCTACGTCAAGTATCGGCGAGTTAAGCAGAATGCTGGGTAAAATGCAAAAGTCGTATCTCCATACGCACCAGGCTATCCGAAGCTCCAAAATCGAGGCATGCCAACCCCAGAATCGCCAAACTGTATGCAGATGCAAACTAGCTCAATGAAAATTTTGAGGCCTAAACTCCACTCCGTTTGTAATGAAATTCTCACATCTGGAATTATTTTGTAGGCAAATGGTTGCTGAATTGCAGGGCCTGAATATCCATTTTCATCATGTGTATGGTTGGAGCCTACACGTCCAAGCCCAAAACCAATGCCGCAAACAAATAATGAATATTCATTAAACGCACTTGACGTATTTGCTTGAGTTTGATTTCCTCACCGGGGTATTCTGCCAAAAAAATTATTTTTGAGAAGAAACTAATTTTCAGAGAATCCGCGCTTTACCGGCTGCTTACAACTTAAGCATAGATAATTCTTACCGTTTCAAACAGTTTTTTTTCAGCTTTATCGTCGATGGTTTTTGAACAGCTGAACAAATTCCGTACCTTCGTTTTTTAAAGCTCAACCATTTTTATGTCAGATTCTATAATACCACCATTTGCTACGCAAACCACAAGGCCTTCTGCCCCATATGGATTAAGGGTTCGTTTCCCCTTGTTCTTCATAGCAGTGCCATATACAAAACGATAACATCAAATGGTAAAAACTGCCATGATTATTTGGACGGACTCCCAATTCAGTTTGCTAAAAATCGTCATGTGTTTTCGGATAAAGTCTTAGTGTACTAACGAGGAATGAAAAATGTGTATAGAAGCGCTTGCCTAATAACGTTAAACCATTGCTTGGTTCTAAGATTGGAATCTCTATCCTCAGAGCTCATAAGGCGTTTATTAGCGTTGTCGTGTATGAGCATCTTTTAAGCTGCACTTGCTCAGGACTTAAAAACACGGAACTGCCTCAATGGTTCCGTATAAGTAAAGACGTTCGAAAACGTGACTGACGTTTTCTGATATAGTTGGTATTTCAACGGAAATTCCCTTAGCTCCTAAAATTTTAATCTTGAATTGAGCATAGATAATTTTTAAGTGGTCATCATAAAGTAATTAAAGCTTATTCTCAATTTCATAAATCAAATCGGCACAATTTTCACAGTTTTGGATTAGAATTTGCTAACATAATTCTGAACCAAAATGTAATGAGGAGCACTTTGCCTGAATGTAAATGATTCAGTTGCCCTACTGCGGCAAATAATATAGTACAAATGCACTGCCAAAAGTTAAACTGTTTCAATTCAATTTACTTGATATTTTGCCGGCCCCCCAAAAAGGGCCTGAAAGTCAAGCCTTGGATTATTATCATTTAAGTGCGTCTGCCTCATTTAAGTCAGAAATTGTTTTGATGCTCTTTCTGAATGAATTTGTTATTGGTCATTTTACTTGGCTGTTCTAACCGTAATTTTGCTTAACCTGGTTCGTCCGTGTAGAAAGCAGATTTATATGCAACCAAACAATTTTGATTTATTATTCAAATCTCCTGGTGCATAATATTTATCATTCAATAATTTGAGACTATAATCTAAGATGATCATGTTGGTAAATTTGATTTGAATTGGACGTCCGGTTTAGATTGAAATTGAAAGGACATACTTACCCAACGAGTAAAACCAATATCTAATTTAAAGAATCATGCACTTCGTGTATTAAGATTTGTCAATTCATCTTAAATATTATGCAATCAGAGATATCTACTTCAGTTTAAAAACAGGTTAGAATAAATGTTATAATTGAATCTTTTTCTGTTTAAAACCTGAATGCCGAATGACTATCGATCGACAATCACCGTAAATAGCCGATTTCCTTAACATATGAAATAACGGATCGAAGTTTATTTCGAATATTAATTTGATTGCTATAGGTAATATCACGTTTGATTGCATGTAAAGTTGCTCAGATTAGGCAGCGCAGATTTATGCTTTTGCCATTATAACTGAGCATCAGGATTTATGTACACTTTCCTCGGCACCCAGCGGGAGAAAATCGGGTGCTAACCGGGCTAAACAGGGTTTTCATGCAGGAATGGACCTGGCGAGGGGTTTAGGAGAAAAATTACCTTTCACTCCCAGGTTGCGAAATGAGGGGACGCTTTACCGAATTGCCCTAATTGACAACCAATAATATTAACAACACTTCGTCAAACCGGTTTTTTGAAACTTCGCCACCTATCCTGCACAGTGAATGTTTAACTGGCATAGTGCACGTGAATTCTTGGGAAGGCCTAATAACCGCCTTAATATCCTCTTGTCCTGCCCTAGCTGCCCAACATAGAAATAGGTATTGAAGGTGTGTCCCCCATTGCGTGTGATGTCCTACTAGCTCTGTCGAAATTCAAGTGATTAATTAAATTCTCCTGTTTCTCCTTAACGCAAGAAGAAATGTAATATATAATTAATGAAAACATAAATTTCTGATGTTCGAAAATGCATATTGGAACGAGAAGCTATCTATTGTTCAAGGAATCATTTCTTATTCATAATTACTCTCTCGGCCGTTCTTTATACTGTAATGAGTTTTAGTGGTTAACAAGCAAAACAACCAGCTATGGTAACATTTAACCAGAATCAAGCTTGCTTTAATTAACTCTACACTTAATTGCTAGTCATGATATTTTTTTCGGTATTGTGTCTATCAAACAATTGCTTAACACTAATTAGCGTAGAGTATTACAAACTTCCAATAAATAATTAAGCCCTTTAGTTTACCTTAAATTGATATACTACGGTTAGGCATTCCACGATTCCTTCCTTACAATTATCATACTCTTTTAATCCTTTTTCATTCCAATGCCGGCGTGTTAATGCGCTTGCAGTTGCTCGTTTGCTATGCCGTATGCGCAGCATTTTAGCTTCCTGGAAGCCTAAATTTAGCTTACCAAAAATGTTAAATTAGCTAACATCTTCGCTATCTGGCGCCGTAGCGTATATTCTGGGCTCACCAGTAGCTAATTTAGCTACCTTGCTAAAATCCGCCACGTAAGCATGGCATAGCCCTGCTTGTAGTTCAAAAATGGTTGACCAATGGTTACGATATTACAGTTTCAAAGGTACATTTTCGCGGGGCCACGTCGTTTCGACTGGAAGTATAAAGTTTATACTCGCCTAAACCTCCATCACCGCTCATCAAAATGGCTCTAAGTAGCAGATTTAGCCTAGGTCGTTTCCACTCCTAATCCATCGTGTATTTGCATGTTGGAACCCTTAATTTAGCTACCTTGTGTTTGCTCCGCAGGTAGTCCCGAGAATATATTTTTCTAGATAGCTTAAAATCTGATATCCTACCTTAGCTGCAACTGTGGCTCAGCGTTGTTATGTATAACTCAATGAAATAAACAGACAATGCAAACATGTCGGAAGGCAGGTATGTCCCTTTACAATGGGCTTCGATTATAATTCCATACATCACTGCTCCACATATTTCAGGGCTACAATAAGGCCTGCTCAACATGTTTAATAATATATATAACCCAGTGCATTCCAAAGTTATTTATACAACTCGTTAACTTCATACAATGCAATAATACCAAATCAACTAAGGAACAAGAAATCATAATTTATAGATTTTAATTGAGGAGCTT
>LJIJ01004160.1:0-15779 GCA_001718145.1 Orchesella cincta
AAAGCCCCCTACCACTGTTGGCACACGGTTTTGATTGCATAAAAAAGGATGACGCCTTAATCAGCCATCCGCAAAAAATAAGCCTGTATCTCATTGCGCGAATACAACTTTGACCCAAAATTCTGCATATTAAAAAATGACAGCGTCCAGGCGTTGAAATGCGATGGGCCTAGCCAACAACACACGAAATGGCTGGCGTCCAAAGTGGAAAACCGGTGAAATACTGGTATCACATGCCCTCCAGCCCCTAATAAAATATTCTATTAGCTTACATCATGTTTGTCGGGTTGATTAACCTCGTGAAACCAAACATTTGTCAATTAGTTAGTTCATTTTTCTTTAACGACAACAATTAATTTACCAATCATGACTACGCTGCCAGCACAACTCTGTTCTAAGCTTCATGGACGGTGCCTGTTATTCCCAATACTTTTTATTTTATTTCTTCGGTTGTTTTTATTCAAAGTAAGAACCTTTTTTTATCACATGTGAAAAGCATGTTTTTTCTTATTATCTTCTACTTAAGATTAAATGAACAGCTGACCCAATGTTTAATTTGTGTTTTTCTGTCTTTTGGAGTCACTTTCTCTACTCATGGTCTATTATATTATGATTGTGCTACATACCAGTTTCTGTTCCTGTATGGAAATAGAATTTGGCAAAATAAACCTTTTTTTATAATCAAGCCGTCCACTAGTCTCTTATTTTTTGCCAATATTGAATGCGTAAGGTCGGTTGCAAATCTGGTCCCCACGAAAGCAGCGGTGATATATTCTGCTGAAGCACCCTTCATTGAATTTAATGGCTTTTTTCTCCAATTCGATTAACATTTTGCTACAATGTTCCAGTGTCTACGAATGTCTAGTGACCATTTTTTTTCAAAAATGTAAAATGAGCTTTAAAAATAACACAGGTTCCGAGCTACTGCTACGAGTGCTACTGGAGCTGAAATGACTGAAGTTTAGAAGCACAACTATCCTAAAAGTTTATCAGTTTATGGTACTTGTTTTAAATATTTAAATAGTAATATCCTTCTATCAACCTTCAGACATAGAGGTACTTTACTTACTCCGCCTGTTAGAATTGTTGAAAAAAGAGTTGATAGAATTTCAATTTTTGATGGATTATATCTTATCAATTATAGATTTCAAACCATTTCGACCATTTTCAAATTCAATGTCTCGAAACGAAATTTTTTTGTCTAATAGAAAGACAATAAAAAAATTATTTAAAAAGCATATGCTGGGGGGCAACTTGAGACACTTGTATTAGGCGCTCTGAAAGCGATTACACGGAACCCAATTTACTCATTTTTTTTCTCCAAAGGACCTGCAATTTTGTCTGAAGATTACTAGCCGATTCTCCAGGGATATTATTTAGCCGTATGTCAAAATTCAAATTTGGGCAGAAATATAGATGTTTAAAAGTGTTTATATACCTACCATTGTGGTCTGCAAGCAAGCAAGTAAATTGTAGTTTAAAAAATCATACCTAAATTGAATTTTCACAAACGGTCATACACGCGCTCTGAAAAATCGATTAGTAAATCTACATACATTGTCTTTGTATTAGACAAAAAATCTTTCGTTTCGAGACATCGAATTTGAAAATCGTCGAAGTGGTTTAAAATCACTAATTCTAGCAACTCATATGTACTTACGTTTATACACACCGTGATGCGCATTTTATTTTTGATAGGCATTTCGACCAGGTAGCATTTGCAAACAAATCAGTATGAGGGTACTTTTGGTTTTACCTTAAATTAAATAAAACGGATTATTCGAGAAATTGGGATGAAATTTCTTTTCCGTGGACTCGTACATATAACTTAAAAATATTGATTTAAATTGTCTTACCAACACTTGTGCTTCAGTCGGGATTTGAGCAGGACCTTGATAATGAAAAGTTATTCACTTGCAAATTTAAAAACACTTTACCAGCCATAACGACTGCCTTTGTTTTATAATTACGGAAAACATATTGTTCTGGTTTATGTATGTTATTAAATACATTAACTTAAACAATTTATAATGATTTTTATCATGTACGGCAATTTTACGAATTCATTGCTAGCATCCACATTAAAGATTCATGTCAATTAGCTTTTGTTCTGCATATCTGCATTACAATTATGAAAATTGTGATGTAGTCTGAACTTTGTAGATAATCGACTTTCGGATCTTAATTTACTTTTCACGCACATTAACAGTTAAGTCTTCCAAGGAATATGCTTGTGGGTTTTCTCATAGCTTTTTCATATTTGTACTAATTCTAATTTTGTTGAGGCCGACGGATAGACAGCCACGATTAAAGGAATACTTCTTAACCTTCAATTCGTTTGACAAGACTAACTACGGAACAGAGCTGCTTATCAACCCAACTATTGCTATTCGACTCCTTACTTCAATTTTGGTTTCACGTTGATTTAGTAGGAACGTGAACAATTTTACTGTTTGTGACATGTTTTGTACACTAGAAAAGGAGAACTTGTAGTTTCAAGAGTTGACGTAATTACCTCGTCAACTATATACAGTTACTACTTAATGACAGGGTGTGATATTCCAACAACGGAACTCATCATGTTTTCCATTGCAGGTAGCGAATTAAATTAGCTGCATCTTTCGTGGTGTACCCAAGTGTCATGTCACAGTGTTTAATAATAGAATGCATTTGAAATATTTGCTTCGAATATTTAATAAAGTATACAAGTGTTATACACAAATTTATTACTGCTAGCTATTAAAACATTAACATTAAGTATACAATATAAAGAGAACATAGTAAATTAAGATATCAGATGACAATTATATATGTACGTTACGTTTGCATTTTAAAAACCTCTTACGTCAACACTTCGCACGAATATTTTCTCTAAAAGTAATCAGGCTAAGGTCCTAAATTTTGAATCCAAGAACAAAGGAGGTTCCTAAACTTACGACAGTAATTAATTAGACCCTAAATTGAGGGTTTTAGCACTGACAGAATAAATTTATAACCTACGCTAATGCTACATGTTTAATATCTAGCTAAAAATATTTATGTTGAGCCGCAGATTTTGATCCATTTTTTAGTCCACCATACGTAAATGCCTCTCATGTATATGCTTTTATTATGTATGAAGATTATAAATTAAAATACACGTGCTTTTAAATCCAAATAAAACATTAACTTAATTCTTATGTAGAAACAATGTCTATCAGATTCTTAATTTTTAACTAGTTTTAAAACGCTTTGCAACCTTCTCACTAATTTACGTCTTCCATTACGGAACCCTTGTAAGAAGGACACATTGATAACATAAAGTCAAAAACTTTAGACCAAAAATTACAAATTAATTGTATTTTTTCTTCAAGTGAACCCTGTATTCATGAACCTTCTTGTCTTTTTGCATGCAAAACCCCATATGACACCAGTCGCCAGGAGAAAGTTTCTCTGAATATGTCGCAGAATGTGCTCATTCAAAGCGGATTTTCTGGCAGATCCCTTGCCACAAAAAATGCATTCGTTTGCAGCTCTCCTAGCTTCAGTCAATGTGGGACAAACATGATATCGAATCTGATGCATTATTGAAAAATTTCGATTACAGCGTTCACAATTGTGAGCCTTTTCATAGATATGATGAATAAGGAGATGCTTTGTAAGCTGAGCATTAGTAACAAATCCTTTCTGGCAAAAAATGCACTCGTGACAACGATCACCTACATGATATTTTGTGTGAATCCTTAATTCATTTGAACGAATGACTTTTCGCATAGTCCACACTTTTGTGTCTTTTCTCCCAAATGACGGTTAAGGTGAGATGTCAACTGTGATGTTTGGCCAAAGCATTTTCCACACAAGTTGCAAGAAAATGGTTTTGACCTTCGTGTACAGAGCTCTTGTGAACTTTCAAAGTATGTGCAGTTGCGTATCGTTTGTTGCAAATGGTGCACTTAAATGGTTTTTCTCCGGTATGATAATGTACGTGTAGTTGACACTCAAACTTTTCAAAAAAAGACTTGAAACAAACCCACATTTAAACTTTTTCTCGCTTTCAGGGACCAGCGTGGAATATACGGTAATGGCGTTCCATTTTTGATTTAACAGCAAATGCTCTTCCACAAGTTGGACATGGAATGGCTTCTCGCCGGTGTGGACGCGGGCGTGGACTTTTAGGTACGATTTGTTAAAGAAGAATTTCCCACAAACGTCACATTTATGAGATTTGTCCACATTTGTGTGTTTATATTTAAAATGCGTTTTCTTTCGTCCATTCCGCGAGAATCCCTTTCCGCAGTGAGAACACTCAAACGGTTTTTCCCCAATGTGAATGCGGATATGTTGAATTAGCTTGGATGAAGTATAAAATGACTTGGAACAAATTACACAACTCCGGTTGCGTTCGGGTTTGTGGACTTCCTTTCTGTGGGATACTAACTTCTTGTAACAATGAAAGTTTGAGCTGCAAATCATGCACTCATAATGAGTCGTGTGGGGGTGAAGTTTTCGGGTGTGATATATTACTCCGGCTGCATTTCTGAAGACTTGGTTGCAAGTTAGACATTTCACAGTTGCCATCATAGGTGGAATTCCAATAAATCAATTGTATTCTAGCACATGGAAACAGAAAATTAATATTAATTAATACGTTGTTACGTTAATAAATCACGGTAAATAAAATCAATTTTGTTACTGAAGCTTACCAACTAAATAATTCATGGTTACTCAATGCAAACTGTATATTGGAGAACTCGTTTAGGAATTTTAGAGCACGTCTACTATTCTAAAAGTAAAATTTTAATGCAACAAAACGTGAAATAGCTTACACTTTACTACTAGATAACCTAGACAGGAGAACAATCAAACCTTTTCTGAACTAGTTGTAAACATGTACTAAGAAACCAATGTGTACCTTCAATGCTTCAGGTACCTGTAATATTTTTGGTTGGTATGCGATGTATGTAAAACTGTAAATCTCACTTTAGTTTGATACAAACTTTAAGGGTAAAAAATAATGTAGGATGCTGAATCTATTTTTAGGTACTGTATATGTCAAAATAGTGACTTGTTCGACTCCGCATGGTAAAACATTGGTGTGCTATGAAAAGTTTAAAAGATAGCCATGCATTCTTTGAAAGCTTAAAGTTATGTGGAAAGTTCATGCATTTTGTTTCAATGAACGTAAAAAGTAGAAGCCAATATTATTTTTAACGATGCTATAAACGATTGAGTGAATGCAGCAAGGAATGAATAAATGAAAATGATTTCGCTATTACTTGATCTGACTGCAAGGTGGACCAACAGATTATTTCCTTTTAAATAAAATACACTCATCATACAAAGAAGATATTAAAATGTTGTTTTATCCTGATTGGGACATTTTATTAATTGAAAATTTTCATGAACAAACATGTTTATAATTACAGTTTCATATATATAGTTGAAAACTAAGCTAATCTCGTGAATTTTGATGCTACTAAATGCGACGAAAAAGTAGCACGCTAATTATCAAACATTCTCATTCTCAAGTAAAAGTTTGTCAATTTAAAATTTACAGCAAACCATATAAACTTGAAACGTATGTTTTAACAAATGTAACACAAACTGATTTCCCGGAAAAAAACAATGTTGAATTGTTTGGAATTCTGCCAAATGCTTTAGACCCGAGTGGCATGATTGCCCGTTTTGCTGCATCGTCATTTTTCTGCAAAATTTAAAAAAAACATATTTTACATGACGTTTTTAGTGGATGTATACATGTTACTATTACGCATCAACTTTTTAATGTCGTGTTACTTGTGATATGGGTTTTCGCATGTTTATCCAAATGAGCCCGCTGCCCAAATGATGATGGGCATCGTCTACACTTGTAAGGTTTGCTGTTCTGATGAACAGTTTCATAATGGCGATGCAAGTTTCCAGCTCTGCTCAATGTTTTTTGACAAATTTGACATTGAATTGGCATCATGCTGGGGTGACGAGTTGCCTCTGCTGGAACCTGGCATAAATAGTTTTACGCTTAAAATTTATTCAACAAACATAATAATGTGGCACACTACACTTTTAATGAACGTTAACTTACTGCAGATCCAACGGTTTCCATTGCAGGATTATTTGCAGCTGCAACTTGACGACGTGAACTTCGTCTTGGTGCCACAGGTGTTGCAATTCTAGGAGATGCAGCTCGTGCGCGACGTCGAAACGGTGCAACACTACCCTCATCTGGGGCTTGTGGCGTATCATGCACTCCAGATGAAACAGGTGCTTGAGCTAGGGCAGATCCAACAGGTTGACAAATCACGCATCTTCTGCCGTGAAAAACACAGCGCCAGCAACTGGCGTGCCCACATCTATCTACGACCCTCTCCTCTTTTCTGTAAAATCCGTAAAGATTTCGGCATTGTGGACACCGTTCTTGTCCATCATTGCCAGGATTGCGAGAAGAACCTAACCCCGATGATGATACCACAGGCATTTTTGCTGTCAGGATGTTTCTAAGAGGAATCCGGAATACAGAACTATATTATAAGATTATTTTCGAGCGAATGATATAAATAATTGTGTGGTTAGGTAGTACAACTTCCTTACCTACTTCGTGATTTGAAAAACTCAAGTGTGAAAATAAAACTGCGACGAAAGTAACAAATGTATTTGGTTGGAATTAAACAAGCAGGTGTGCAAAAAATAGCTATTTAGGAAACAAACTGGTTAGGCTGCTTTGAGCAAGTCCTAAATGCAACTGAAGTCATGATTATGTGACATGATTATGTGACATGATCAAGACAAACGTGCGAATATACATAATAAAACTGGGAATAATGATCGATATGCGTATTGGCAACGAAACGACTTACACAAACCCATGAAACTGAATGAAATGGGAATGAATAAAATGACCAATTTCTGTGAATCGGAGCTCCAAACCTTTTATCGACTTCATATGTATACCTAATTGAATTCAATTGTTCTATAAATGTTTTGCATTAGATTTTTCTCAAGAATTTGCACAAAAAGAACCTCACTGACATTCATTTATATATGCACAATCTGTCTATACAAACTCTACAAGATGGATAAATATGCTCTTTCTGCAAAAAAGAAGTATTTCATAAATGAACTAAGTCATATTTTTACGAAAGACGTCAAAACTATGTACATATGAATATTATGCCAAAAATACCGGCTTGTGTATAAAATTTATGTGTAACTATCGCAGCCTTCCTACGATGTCTGTGGTTTCTTCTTCGGGGAAATCTTTTGCCGGGGCGATGAACAAGAAAGTAGTCCAGATTATAGTTTAATTGAAAGAGAACTATACAAAGTGCAACATAAGCATAAACCATTTTCAACCACATTTCTGCAGTTTATAGTAAAAAATCGTTTCACCCTACTGAGTTACAGAGACAGGGTTTCGGGTAGCACACTTTTGCAACCTTCTGAACGTAGCAAAAGAGGCTTTTTCGGAATATTCTTACATAAAATCTAACGTAAATCCGCTGCAAAACAACTAAAAGACATCAGGCATAAATATTATCTGCGTTCTTTACATTCAACCATAATTTGTCAAACGTATAAGAAATTTAAATGTAAGCTACATCACTGAAATATTAGGACTCTGACATGATAAATTTGGAATTCCGGTTCATAGGAAGAAGATGAGTCATGTTTTGGCATATCATTTCAATCATTTTCTTATGCGCAAATCACGCGTTGCCAATATGTTCAATGTAAAATTTTCCGATTAAAATTACCCATAAAAATATATTTGCACACTCGTCTTTCAACTCATTCATGATTTCAGTTGCATTCGTGGCTTGCTCAAAGCAACAGCCTTTTTTACATATACAAACAAAACACGTTTTACAATTTTCACAATTGGCTTTTACCTTCATATCTTAAACTAGGTAAGAAACTTTCACTACAGAAAATAGTCACCCAACCACATTTTCATTTGCATCTATGTATATATTTCTTAAATAAATTAGTTTACTCATAGTTGAATTGTTTCTTCCTAGAAACATCCTGAAGGTAAAATGCCTGTGGTATCTTCTTCCGGTAATCTGGGCAACGATGGACAAGAACGGTGCCCACAGTGCCAAAATCTTTACGGTTTTTATCGCAATGAAGAGAGGGTCGTAGATAGATGTGGGCATGCAAGTTGCTGGCGCTGTGTTTTTCACGGCAGACGATGTGTGGTTTGTCTACCTGTTGGAACGTCTGCCCCAACTCAAGAACCGGAAGCACTTCAGGCACCAGGTATGGATAGTGTTGCACCTGTTCAACGTCGGCCACGAGCTACAGCTCCTGGAATTGCTACACCTGTGGCACCAAGACGAAGTTCACGTCGTCGGATTGCAGTTGTTAATAATCGTGCAACGGAAGCCGTTGGATCTGCAGTAAGTTTAATGTTCAATTATAATTTATTAAGCTGCTTATTAATTTTATTGAAATATTTGAATTTGTATAAAATACAAACATAAATCATTTTCGTCAGGCTCCGACTACACGAGCAGCTCAATACCCCAGCATGATGCCAGTTCAATGTCAAGTCTGCCAAAAAACATTGAGCAGGGCTGGAAATTTGCAACGGCATTATGAAACTGTTCATCAGAACAACAAACCATACAGGTGTAGACGATGCCCTGCAACATTTGGACAGAGGGCTCATTTAGTTAGACATGCCAATTCCCATAACATCAGTAAGACGGCATAAAAAATTTAAACCATATTACAAACATGAATGCATGCATTAAGCAACGCCATTTAAAATATGTTTTTAATTCTGTAGAAAATCGTCGACGCACTCGAACTGGAAAAAATGCCGGTCGGTCCTAAGACATCTGGCTGTAAAAGTAAGCATCAGTGCGACGTCAGAGCAACAGAAGCATTGTTTTATCTTCCTGGAAATCCGTTATTGTTAAATTTGTTAAAATGTGTGTTGCATGTTTATTTAATAATTGGTAATGAATTTGCCAGTGAAAAATGTGGACTTGTGAATTTTCATGCTTGATATTTAGCGGTTTTTTTTCGAGGTATTGAAATCGTAATATGAATAGTCACAGGATATGGTTTCTTTCAACTATACATATGTATGAAATTGTAAAACTACATTTTATTAACATTTTCAACAAAATATTTGTTCCTGAATATTTCCAGTCAATAAAATGATCCAACCAGGATGAAACAATGCTATAATATCCTCTTTGTATGATGAGTGTATTTTATTTAGAAGAAAATAATTTGTTAGCTCACTTTTCAGTCATATCAAGTTATAGTCAAATAGTTTTCATTTATACATAGATTTTCATTCATCGTTGCATTCCTTCAATCGTTCATGGTATCGTTAAAAATAATATTGGCTTCTATTATTTTTAGGTTTATTGAAACAAAATGCATGAACTTCCCAAGAGTGCTTTGTTATCTTTTAACCTGTCGATAGGCACCAAATATTTCACCGATCACCATGCAGAGTAGAAAAGTCCCTGCATTAGCAATGTACCTAAAAGTGAACTAATAACCAACAATACCATAATGTTGCACCCAAAACTTGTATGCATGGATGACATTATTTTTTAAATAGTTTTGTACATTTTTAATTTTTTAAAAATATATTTAGTTGGATTCGAGGAGTTGAATAAATGCATTTCATGCACGGTAAAAGGGTAAGAGTTCATAGCATTCAAATAACGGTCAACTAAATAAGAAGTATTTCAAATTCAGCATAATACACGTATTTAACTGTCTTCTGGTATTTGAATTATATGTTTTATTTGAATCGTTTATATTGATATTTTTAGTACTTAGTAATACTTATAATATAATTCTCTGCATTCAACTTAAAATTTATACTTTACTTAGATATGCTTATTATTTATTTAAAGATCAGGTTCTAACTAAATACGTTTGTCGTTATTTTTGTCTACTTACCACCACTACAAAGAAGTAAATTAACAATTTGACTAAAACAAAACTCCACTAGATTCAAAGGTGTGAGCTCATCAACAAAGTTTGTGCCGCCAATGTAGCATTTCAGTGATGGAAGGGATTTTACATACCTTGTAATCCATTTTCGATCCTTGGTTATTGTAACTTGCGAACACAAGTCTTTTTCAATTCTCCAGTCATAATTTTTGAAGATGAATATAAATGCGCCATAACACTTGTGTAAACTACGAGTGAAGCAGCTACCTCATTTCCTGCAATCGCCAACATGATTAGCTCCGGCTTTGGGATATCACATCCGATCATCAAGTAGTAACTGCATATAATTGATGACGTTATTATTCCAACGCTAGCAACTACGAGCCCGCCTTGTTGAATCAAGTTAATAGCGGCTTAGCAGTTGGAGCTGTCTGTAAATTCGTAAATAGGTGAAATCCCGTTTCGTCATTAGCACAACTTTTACGTACTTAACGTAGCGGCCTAAGCAGTAGGCTTGCAAAATTGAAAATTCAACCAAAAAAATTGCCCACGTTCCTAAGAAATCGATGTGAAACCAAAATTGAAGTAAGCAGTCAAATAGTAATAGCAATATTGATAGACAACTCCATTCCGAATTGGTTCCTGGATTTTTGCATTCCGGCATGAAAAAGTAAGCCAAAGTTGTGGGGATACATGGGACAAGCCATTTTGCCAATGCGTAAGGGAAAGCAACTACTAACGGAAAACTCGCTGCGCAAACCATTGCAAACTTTAGTAGCAGTACTTGATGTCCGTCTATAGTGTTTTGGTAAATAGCAGCTGCGGGAATAAAATTTATGAATTATAGTACAAAATATCTTACTTGAAATTAAAATGCAATGACTTACTATCAAGGTGTTGCTGCTCAAAGTCAACGAAATAGTTAAAAAGTTCAGCCACTCTGTTACGTTTGTGGAGTAGTATCCATTTTATGATGCAAAATCCAGGAAAGACTGTTAAGAGGAACATGCACTCATGAATATCTCAAAAGATATTTCTGTCACTGCCTGCAGCACTTGCAACCATAATAATGTAACGAATATGATAAGGAGAATTGTTTTGATTCGCTCCCAGTTTGTATCCTCTTCATTTTTAGCTTGAAGCTTTAGTATCTCAGTTGGATGAAGGGCGAAGGGGAAAGTTCCTTGCCAATTCTGTAGACGAAATGAAAATTCTATAATCTTATTCAAATTGTGCTTGATAATCATTTTTCGAACGATGAATTTGTTGGGTTTTTGGCTTGTAGATTAGATTTCTCAAAATTTTCTGTCTTAACCTTTTATTTCTTACTAACGGTTACTAGAAACTATCAACTTGCCAACATCAATCCCAGCTTGATTTCGATTCGAGGCTCTGGTGTCGAGTAAAGTTAAGTTGAAAGTCGCGACCTGAAAATTGTTTTAGTCTGTCTAGTTGCCACTCGTCAATAATTTTAAACTTAACAGTACTCTGAAATTCACTGTCTTCGAGTCACTCAAAATGAAAAGCAAAGTTGGCTGTGATAATGTCTGACAGTAGAATTTGGCAAAGTGATTTTAAAATTTAAGCTGATGGACCTTCGTTTAAGTCGAGCAGAATTTTAAATTTTAGTCGCTTTCTACTATTATGACGGACAGACACTATAAGCTGTCAATCAGCATTATAGATAAAACATGACGTGTCTGAAAATTCACGTTTTTAAAAGCATGACGGGATATAAAAGCGAAAATGGCAAATATTTATGATGTGAAGGAAAAATATAATCAACATCGAAACTGTCATCGAAAATATTTTTCGAAGTTTTAATGTGACTATCTGCTTTACTGGCTTCTACGTATTCCTAAATCAGCTTGACAGGGTCTATGTATATTGGGTGAAAGTAACAAGTATTACTTTCACCCTGTATACATATGCCTTGTAAAACGTGATTGCAAAATTACGCAACTCTCATTTCTGAGCATTTTCCGTCATTGGTCATTGCATTAGGCTTGAAAAAAATTCTCACATTTTACAGCGACAGATAATGATAATAAGCTTGGTTCATGTAGCTGAACCAACGATAAAATTTTATCAAAGCTGTTTCTGACAAATGTGCTACAGCTATCATAAATTTCAATATACAGATGGGCATGCATTAACCAACACCAGCGCTCTGATTCTGATAACCCATCGGAATTTACACATAGACTGATCACCAGTCATGACCAGTCAGTATTTACTTTATTCGGGAGAAGATAATGAGTGGTATGGGTTTGCATATAAATTAACCTACTCATTCTTGTTCCATGTTGCCTCCTACTCATACCTGTGAACCGAAATAAACGCATTGTTTAGAAAAAGTACATCTACTTAAGGTTTTGTCAAAAATAAAGACACTACATTTGCCTATTAACAAAAGCATTAAGGATGGCCGACACAGTGATAAATATCGACAGTAAGATCAATTTTTTTTGGCATAATCCACTAGACAAATTTTATAAACCGAGGACATATTGTTAAGTCCCTATGAGAGGAGCTTAATATATGAAGGTTCTTTTACTATAAGACTGTGGTTGGTCTTGCAATGTAGGATAATGAGCGATCGGTTAATATGAAGTAATATGTAAATAAATTATGCGCAACGAAAAGAGTATTTTTAGTGTAAAGAAATTATGTTCAATCGGAAAGGATCCGAATTGGGAACAGAAAACCGCAAGGTGGAAAAACCCAGGGTAAGATGAGAAATCATCCGAGCGCGTATTCGCATCAATCGGGTATTCTCTTTATGAAGTAAATAGTAAGGAACGTTTCCAGTCCAGGAAGCTTCTTCTTACTAATAAGTTCATCAAAGGTGTAAACCTTGGAAATCTTAAACTACTTAAAAACTATAATATTAAAGCTATATGTTTCAGAAAACATCCGAGAGCATAGCTCAATCGGGAAATTCCGTCCACAGAGAGAATGAACCTTCTCAGCAGGTACTGGTAACTTTATAGAACAACTGATGCTCTGGTCAGCTTCCGCTGGCCTTTATATACCAGGTGAATCGCCATAAGACTAATGCTTTTTGGCTCATATGCCTAAATCATTAGGCATGCAGAGCATTGCAAAGTGCATGCTAATTACTAGTGGACTGAAGGTCCTTAAATCTAGGCAAATCCTCATCATCCGCACATTTATGCAGGTATGGATTAGCCTGTCTTGCGTTCCCGACAACTCCCCTAACCTTAATTGAAACATAAATATTTTTATTTATTTTCATACGCAGCATCATCATCATAAACTTTTCATGTATAATAATGAATCAAATTATAAGTTATCACTGATAAACTACATCGAAATCGAAATAAAAATTAATTGAAAATAATTATGTAATAATGGTTGTTGAAGTAATCCGAGAAATGTATTGGAAGTAATTAAGTGGAGACCGGAACATGGTGAAGTCCGTGGAAAAGACTGGGATAACTTGGACATGGCAAGGATTGTGTTGATCCTCGAAGGTGGGTATTGGCAGGTCCATTACTGGAGAACTGGGGTCAATTGGAAGCTGGATCCGGATGGACTGACAGCTCACACTTGCTTCTGGGGTTGATCCTTCTGGCTTACGAGAAACCATGACACGTTCTTCACTGCCCAGTAAATGCACTGGTAATTTGCGTTTCAAATGGAAAAACGCGGGCATTGTGAGAATCTACCAACACGTATGGTTTTCGTGTGCTGGCATGTAAATTGGAGCAGATGCTCTGACTTGACTCAGGAAAGGTTAAGTCTAGAATGCTGGTGTCATCAAAAAATGTCTTTGCTTAGCAAACAAGTAGGAATGCGTCCTTTGGCATTTTCCTTTTGATAGGACACATCATGGAACAATGCATTTGCAAAAGTTTGGTGCTAGCATCTGTTTAATTGTGTCACTTTTAGTGTCACATTCTGTGATTGTGTGACACATTGCCTTTGGAAAATATGGGCGAATTTGAGACCATGCATGCAGGTAATTTATTCATCTGCTTGGCCTCCCAAATGTCGATATTGGACCAAGATCTGGTCTTAATTGGCTCATAAAATACACAGCCGGTATCAAGGTACGAACAAAGCTGGATTGCTTTCTTCATGAAACGGACTGTTGATAAGCAATTGCGTGCATTCACAGCTAGTAGATGAATAATTAGCATCTATTAACTCATCCGTCTTCCCTTGCTTAAATGGTTCTTTAGCAGGTAAATGCACGTTCTGAGAGTCGACTGACTTAGTGGCTACTACATTAGGGGCCTTTGTTAGGGTTTCAAATTCAAAATAGACGTCGTTTTTAAGACGACTTTTAAAATTCTTTAAAACCGTAGCATGTGGCTCACGGGGATTGCTTTCATTAGCATATCCACAAGCAGTGACAAGAATACTTGCTTGGTGGTGGCTCTGTTCTGCATTGGAATATGCAGCATGCTCTACTTCCATTGTTAAATGGGAAAGCGAAAAAACAGAGGCGTCAATAGTCAAGTTTGACATTGCCAGGTTTGGCGCAGTTTCATCAGGACAAAGCTTTGCTGATTGTTCTGGTGAAGAGACTGGACAACCTCTATTCTCAGACTGTGCAGTTAAAACTTCTGTGCATCGTAGAACTGAGTTTTCAGGCATATTAGCATAATGACATGCAAGGAAAGCCGTAAGCAGAGTTTGCATTCGCAAGCAAATGCTTCAGCTTGACTTTGCAGCACAATGGCCCAGATACTTAGTCTTTGTTCAAAAGATGAAAGGTACTCATCCTGATATTCATACGATGGTTCGAACCCAACCTCAGAATATAGGGCATTCGGATGTTGACTGGGCACATATTTACTTTGTGCCTTGTCGTTGCTCTTCAGAGTTTTTGACTCTGGCAACCCGGAAAATCTAAAGTTTTCATGGGGTAACATTTCTGAAGTTTTCAAAACTTTTGAAAACCACACCGATCATAGTATCCTGGCAGGATCGCCAATTTGTTAAGTCCCTATGAGAGGTGCTTAATAAATGAAGGTTCTTTTACTATAAGACTGTGGTTGGTCTTGCAATGTAGGATAATGAGCGATCGGTAATAATATGAACTAATATGGAAATAGAATTATGAGCAACGAAAAGAGTATTTTTAGTGTAAAGAAATTATGTTCAATCGGAAAGGATCCGAATTGGGAACAGAAACCGCAAGGTGGAAAAAACCATGGGTAAGATGAGAAATCATCCAAGCGCGTATTCGCGTCAATCGGGTTTCGTATGATTCTCTTTAGGAAGGAAATAGCAAGGAACGTTTCCAGTCCAGGAAGCTTCTTCTTACTAATAAGTTCATCAAAGGTTAGAACCTTGGAAATCTTATAACTACTTAAAAACTATAATATTAAAGCTATATGTTTCAGAAAACATCCGAGAGCATAGCTCAATCGGGAAAATTCCCGTCCACAGAGAGAATGAACCTTCTCAGCAGGTACTGGTAACTTTATAGAACAACTGAACCTCTGGTCAGCTTCCGCTGGCCTTTTTATACAGGTGAATCGCCATAAGACTAATGCTTTTTGGCTCATATGCCTAATTCATTAGGCATGCAGAGCATTGCAAAGTGCATGCTAATTATTAGTGACTGAAGGTCCATAAATCTAGGACAAATCCTCATCATCCGCATTATTTATGCAGGTATTGGATTAGCCTGATCTTGCGTTCCCGACACCATTAAGTCTATTTTTACTTACAGATTTTTCTGTCCGTCTTTATACCAATTGATGACAACAAACCAATTTTGCTTCAAAAATGGAAACAATTGCAAACAGGCTGGAACGCCGGCGGATATCATACTACAATAAAGGAGGATAAACGTCTGCATGACATAAATACCTTCGTATTTTCCGACATTGTGTTTCCCA
>LJIJ01004161.1:5578-15775 GCA_001718145.1 Orchesella cincta
ATGCATGTCACAATTTTGGTAATAGAGAGTTCTATGATTTATTCACTTTTTTGCAAACGGAATTAATTAAAAAATCATCCATTACCGGAAAGGAAAATGTTGCGAAATGCAAAACATTTCGAACAGGGAAACTTGACATTATCATCATCATGACTAAGAGCTTTCTTGGTCTTGATTTACCGTCACTATCTTTCTAAAAATATCCTTAGCATTTACAAATTATACATGTTTTCTTTGTATTATGTCGTATTTCAATCCTTTCAGTGCGTACTTGTGCATTTCCCTGTTTCCTGGAAATGACGCGCACATTAACCTCATAAGAGTATTTTACTTATGTAATTATGAATCATGTGTGACTATGCCTTGTCACTATTAAGTTGCGACAGCAAAAACGTCTTTCCGTTAACCTAATTGCGGTTTCTCCAGCGTATTCATTCTGTGTGGTTACACTTTAATGAATGAATCATCACGCCTTCTATTTGTCTACAACATTTCAATAGTAATGTTTTACTATAAATACCAATTTTGTAATAAATAAAAAACAAGTTAACTACCATAACTCAAACCGAGAAGTCGACTTCAGCTTTGTCTTGGGCCACACTTCAAAAGCAGCTACGCCGGTGCCTCCGGGTAGTCTGTCTGAAGAAGTTGTGGCTCAGTCGGGCCAAGACATCACATATCAACTTATTTTGGGGCTCTGCTTCCATTGTATACCTCGTATACACATATTTCGTATCACCATACGAATGTTTCGTAACAGAAAAGCTTTTGTAAACTTCCCAGTCAAGTAATTGCAGACATGCTGGAGTTTCTGGAGAAAATATTCCATCTAGAATCAGGATGATTCAGAAGGATGTCAAATAGACTTTTAGTTATTTGGGGTTTTCAGAGAATATTGATTTAGGAGATAAAGCCGTTTCTTATGGAACCAAAAAAAGATAAAGCCGTTTTTATGGAGCCAAAAATATATAAAGCCGTTTCGTTGCCAGCCGTCGATATTAAACACTCTGGCACAAACATAACATAAAATCAACAATGTTAACATTCAATACTTGAGTGTTGGTAATATTTAAGTTTAACCAGATTGCAGAATTACGTTCAATAGATGAATAGAATCGCTTCAATAACCAGTATTCCTCCTGATATAGCTAATGCTGCGACACAGAATAGAACCAAAGCGACAATGTGCTCCACCTGAACGCTTGATCAACCGACTTGGCACTGGATTTCGTATACATTCTCAACCTCGCTGCTGACGACCCATGTTGCTCAAACAAATTGCTTGCAAAAGTGAAGGTATTCCCTATCCAAAGTAAATTCAAGTTTTCTAACTTATGCACATCCTTCAGCAGCTTTTCTTGTACCGACGTGTCAAACAAAACTTTTTGGTAGTGATAAATCCCAGAGTCAACAAGCGCGGCCAGTGTCTCCTCAAATTTCGGAATCCATACCGTAGGTAAAAAGTAAAACCAGCGCTCCATATTAACTATTAAAACTGGTGGTTGACTAGTTTCATAAACGAAAACGTCATCCATCATGACAGCTAGTAACGGCTTCCAAAACCTGCTGCACACACACTGCTGTGCAAATCCCATTTCGTGAAAAATCAAGCAAACCTTGAGCCCATCGGTTTCTCAAATGAATGCGGGTCACCAGTTGGTGAATAATCAGAAAAAGGGACACAACTGGCTATTCGCTTTTGGGACAACTCCTGAATGTTTTGGACAACGTTGTTTTTATTTGATGATATCGTGACGCCTCGAATACTCATTTCTTTGAAAAATCGATATATCGGACTGCTCTTAGGAAGAGTTGAGGTATACGTCTGATAATTCTCAAAAACTGGGAAATATGCGTTGTATCTCCAGTAACGGTATCTAGAACAGGTTCCGTCACCAAAGTTGTGTTTTTCTGCTCCAGAAGCTCCATCATATTTTTTGGCAAATTTGTGGGGTCCGATTCTTTCGTCATGTACGCAAAAAGGGAGGACGTGTACTCATTTTGGAGCACACAAGCTACAAATAGCCAGATAGCAACGAGGTGCCAGTTTGCCCAATTGAGGTGTTTGCGTCTATCATCCCCTTGCCCCAACTGGACCAACATAATCCACTCTAAAATGCTCAACATTGTGGTACTGGTTGATGTACAGTGGATTGCAACGCAAAGGAATAAAAGTGTCACAGTTACAATCAGCCACTGAATCGGGGGCATCATGGCGAACGCATTCATTTGGGCAGCTCGTCCCGTTTTCTTTACAAAGAGGGTAAAACTGGAGCCCCCAAACCCAACACCGAACGAAACCAAGTAGGAGGAATCCCTTTCATTGAGCCCCGTAAAAACAGTGATTTCATGTGCAAAATTTGAGCGTCCACCTTTAAAACTGGTATTAAGGCGATTGTGTAGTAATTCAGTTATGCAAGCTCCGACATTTCTCCGGTGGGACAGACGGTTTCGTAGTACGAAATAGAACGTTGTTTTCGTACCCACCTGCTAGTAAACCAGCTGAACTGAATGTATGACCACATTTTATCTATTTCCTGTAAGGATTTGGGAATGATTTCTAGTCTAGACATTCTTATCGTTGAGGCAAAGGGGTTTTGAATCGACGCGACAAGTCATACATCCAAAGTATATTTCTATTGGTGTTGCCCCAATGCTTATTCTAATTAACTTGGAATTTTGCTTTCGAATTACAACCATGTGTATCTGTTTACGAACCGAAGTTGGTGGAGTAGGAACCAGGATATCGGGATACTTGGCCCTCAATATTGAATTGGATTCGTATTCAGCGGCATGAAAAAATCGGGGAAGATCATTGTGATCCTGCCTTGCATTAACAATTGGAAGTTGAACAGTGCACACGGGATGGTGACGATGGGGCTGAAATATTTTAGTGAAAATTGGGGACAAATCCTCATACTCACTTTCATTCCAGTTTGTGGGCCGAGTGATTGTTTTTCCACGCTTTATTTTATGTTTTGTAATGTAACTCTGAATTGTGACGCAGTTTCCATATTTCATGCATTTTTTCATGGTAATTCTCCATAACTTGGATGAGTCTTCCGGGCTCCTTGAAATGTGGAATAAGCAATCGGATAACGTGTCAAGGAAAGAGAACAGACTTTGGTCATCGTGTAATCCAGAAAAGCCGCTAAGAAATAATCTGGTTGATTTTAAACCAGAAGATTTAGGAGTAGATTTTGCGTAAATATAAGGAATAAATATCAGTAGAATTATGGGGTAAAATGAGAAACAATTTGTTTCTGCCATATCTAGTCAGCTCTTTATTACATTGATCAAAATTATATTGACTGAAATCATTATATAATATATTTCATAATCACCTAACGTTAGTTTTTAGTTCTTTGTCCATAACTATTATTATTATCTAAAGAACACTTTAAAATAAGATGTTCTATCATTTCTAAGCACGTACTAAATTGTCATTTCGACGCAATACAGTTTATTTTCGATTATCAACTGAGCAAAATGTCGTATAACAAATTATACAAAAAATCCGTTCTATTTAGCTTGAATAGCGCTTCACCATACTTCAATTTGGATTCGCTTGATGCTACCAGCTCAAAATCCTCGCTGGGTGCTTCAAAAAGAAGTATAATCGTTGAACCAAAATTGAACTCTCCGAAGCTGTCCCCTTTTGTGAGATTGAGAGGTTGCTCAAATTCTTTGTCAATAAACGACTTCTTCCCAATTTGAAACGAATTGGTCTTTAAATCCTTTAAAAACCAGGGAATTGTTTAGAAGGAATCGTAGTAAACATTAAGTTTATTTTTACTAGTTTATGTTAAGTACCGAGTCATCATAAACGTGTATAGAACCAACATTTGTAGCGCCCACTGCCACGAAGCAGAAAAAGCCGTGTTCCCACTCTCCAAAATAAGCGACCCTCTCATTCAACGTGAACAGGCCAGGGATCCATCTTGCAATGACAGGATTAACGCTGAGTAGTTCCCCTTGGAAATGACGCCGGAAATAGATTGTCCAGTCAACCGGAGAGTGGAATCGGTGGTAGTCGCCTGGCGCAAGGTAGATTGAGCATTGGTACAAAGATGTGCCCTCGTTTTTCAACAAGCTCGAACAACACGACTTACTCTCCGGGATATCTTGCTGGCTCCAGGTTGGAGGGCGAGGTCCAATAAAAGCGGATAAAGAGTAGGAAAGACCTTTCACCTGCTCCACAGTGCAATTGTCAGTTTCCACCTTTCCGAAATGGAGGAGAGAGCCATCCGCGGGGGAAACCTGAGACAAAATTGCTGCAGCTTTATAAGAGTAAACAAATGTTTGAAATTATTTTTTAACCTTTATATAAATATTTACATACGACGGGAGATTCATAAGAAATGGGCCTTATGCCTGGTTTGAGACCCCTCCGGAAAAACTGCCCGAGATTTTCGTACTCCCTCAAATCCTCCACTTCCGCCTCTGACAAGGAACAATTGAACGCAGATGCGTAGGCTTTGAGCACCGGAGTTCTCGCCCACACTGGAAGGGTGACAGAGTGGAGCCAGCCCCAAGTTCGAGAAATGGAGCGAAGGGGCATTGTGCGATAACATGAGATCTTCCAGCCTTTTGGTTGATGATCAGTTTCATTCAACTCTCCTTCACATTGACAAGCTTGGTAAATGTAAACCACCACAAAACTTGTGCCAAACGCTGGAATCCAGGCCCATTTTGAATACCTCGTATAACTTGAGAAATGAGCGTAACGGCTGTTATTCCGTCGCCAAAATTTATATCCAAATGGTGATAACATTGTATATATTCAACCAACAATTTTGCATTTGAAAAGGATTTGAAGTTTCAATTTTTATTTTCAAATAATTTAAAATCTGAATTTTATACAAATTGAATTTTTTGTTGCAATGGAAACTACACTTTGCAGTTGTACATGCGCCTCAGCTTCATAATATCAGTATCCTGGAGACCAGATGGGACTGGGATGAGCTCGCCATTCTAAACGCACAGGAAGAAATTAGTGTCCGATTATTCAGTTTTTCTTTTAAATATTGATGGTTTTTACCTTCTGAACAATTGATGGATGGTTTCTATCCACGCTAAAAGCTCTGCTACTATAATGCATCACACTTCCCACATTATACGGAACCCCATAATTAGCCACAGTTGCCGAAGGACTTGTATAAAACTGGGATTTCAAGCCAGGTCGAATATTGTCCCATTGAACTTTAATGTATTTATCCCGATCCGGTCGATTATGCTCATGATTGAATCCCAAAGCGTGGAGCAGCTCATGTTGAATGAGTCCCACAGCCATGCATCCCGGACTAGTAAGGTAAATTGGTTGAGCTCCTCCCTGTCTTCCAACGTAGGAGCTGCATACCTTCCCTTTCCAGATACGAATGTGGTCTCCTCGCAAAGTCGAGTTGGCAGGGAAAACTCGGAATTTTAAGCAATGAAGGGCTTCTTGTAGTTCAGCCATCGCTTTTGTAATTAGCGCCACGTCCCATTCATCTACATAATTAAATTTGTAATTTTACATGTTTGAATACAAAATAAAATAGATTAACTTACCAAACGACTGGGGAGGCTGCACATTAAATTCACGTTCCTCGGTATCTTGGGCAGTCAAGGAGTTTCTCGTTTTTAATTGGGTTGCGTGTCCCATAATAATGCAACCTGCTTCAGTCAAATCTTGAGTTTCCGCTGCTGCTCCAAATATTTGGAAAATTGCAGTAATTACACAAATTTTGAAGTTCTTGAAAAACAATCCATTTTAATGTTTTACGCTTTCATCGAAACATTCTTTGCAGCCAGCTGGCAATGAACTGAAATGAATGATCTGAATTCAGCGACTACGTAATACTAATGTAAAGTGAGGTAATTCTGACACACATGAGAAAGTGCAGCTGTATTCATTCACATTTAAATACCTACGTAGATCCGCATCTGCGTCAACGCATATTTAATAGGATTAAATTCAAGGTTAAAACTACCTATTTGTCCAACTAGTTGGTAGGTTGCATTGTAAATTGTTTGAAAAATATCCAACAAATACGTAGGTTGCGTAAGAGCGTATTTATATTTCCGGGTTTTGCTAAACATTTTTTTCTGCTTGCACAGTCACGACCTTTTGTGAAATTTACTCATTTTAACAGTAGCTTTATTCCATTCACGTTTTAAAAGTTGAGCTATATTGGCATCAAATTTCCGTTTGCACAAATTCTTTGACTCTCCACTTTACGGATTGTGTAACCTGCTTCAAAACTGAAAACAAGGAGGGGAATTAGAGTCACTGCCAAATATAAAAAGAAGAGCACTCTAATATTCCCATCCAGACACATATGTCAGCTCTACTATTCTTTATTCTCAAGCCCAGCGTTTCGACCCTGTAGATCCACTCTTTCCAGATGTTAACCAGCCCTGATTCCAGGAGAGAATGAACCCTTTTTAAAAACACAGTCGCGGGCCAAGGAATATTCCCAAATAGCCAATTCTCTACAATTTCTCCATAAGAGTCCTTACTCAATGTGAGTTGCCATAGCTTTGGTTTTATCAACCTCAACTGTTCCTTCAATTTCAGATGGACTCCATCCAAACTTTCCCTTTTATCAACCAACGCGTCCATCCCACAGTTCCCAATAACATCTTGATAATACTCGGCTCCAATGGTAACCAAATCATCCAAACTCTCAAACGTTTCTGGTCTTTTTTCCATTCTCCACGCTTTTTCAACAGCGCTTTCAAAATCCAGCTGAACATTTTTCTTTGCGAACAATAGCGTAAATGTTGAAATTGGATTCCCCTCAAATTTTTCAGCTAACACTTCCTTCATGTTTCCATACGACCATTCTCCAAGGGACTTAAATCGCTTCATTTCCTTTCCATAAATTCCCACCAAGCCGCTACCAGGGATGGGTGAGTAAATTGAGAAATTTTTGGCAAGCAGTTCTCTGAAAGTTTCTATTCGTTTTATTGGCAATGGGGCAGTTAGCATGTTGATATTATCGCCTAAGTACGCATTAGTAAGCACAACTCCTACCAGAGCCCAGGTTCCACCTATCCAACGGCTTTTTTCCACTGCTGAATTTCCTTGGCCAAGAAGAACGTTCCATGCAAACAAAACATGGGCAAGGGTTCTGAACACGGGCTTTCTTTGAATACGTTGTCTCAATAAAAATAAGAAATGTAATGAAAATCCGCTGAATATCGAAAAAAGAATTATCGCCAGCCAAAGATTTGTTTCAAAAGCTGCCCCAAGTCCCACCAGAGAAAGCCACCCTATGTTTTTTATTGGGGCGCAAGTGATGAAATGTACTTGGGCCATTTGACCAACGTAACCCATCCTTCAGTTTCCATGAAGACGCCTTCGACAACATGGAGAAATGGGAAACGAGTTGCAGCATAAAATAAACCCTCATGTCCACTTCCATAGATTGTTGCATTTGGGGTCAACATGTTGAGAATGAGAGATTCCATCACTTCCTTTGATTTTTGATGGGTGCTATGGAATGTTAACAAATCCGTCATGTAGAATTTTTCCATGTTTTGAAGCTGTTTTCCAAACGGTGATATCCAAATGACTCCATTTTGAGTACAGTGCTTTGAGAACAGTTGGAATTTCTCCAATTCCCCCAATTAGCTATCTTGATTTGATCATATGAAAGCAATGGGGGTGAGACTGCCTTATCTTCTAGGTTTATGGCAATGCATGAGTCCCGTAAGAAAGTAGAAGCATTTTGCGTATTGCCACAAGCTGCTTCCAGGCGTCTCCACCATGCTTTATAATCATGACAGGTAAGCAAACTTGTTCCCGTTACTTTGTGGCTGTTTTTCTCCTCGTCGTATTCAATTTGAAAGAGCATTTTAGTAGGCTGTACAAAATTATAGGAAAAGAATGAGCCCCCGAATTGCCAAAATTGTCGATTTTGTAAAGGAGTTCGTGAAAAAAAGGCGTGAGCTCACGTCGCTTCATAACGTGTACAAAAAATAGAGGGCCGTGCCAAGTTCCATTCCTTTAGTTGAACCCGGTAGTCAAAAATGGGGTCAAAGAAAGAACCCTTAAACAGATTGTTGCCAACGTAAGGGAATCCTCCGAACGACCATTTTTTACATGGTGCCGGGTCAATGTAGACTTGCACAATGCAAGTAGCTTTAGGATGAGGGGGCGCCCTAAACAGGAATTCTTGTTTGGGTATCAACTCTGCGGCAAATTCATCACAGAAAATATTTGGAGATATGAACCGAATTTGAAATTTTGGAGGTAATTCATATCGGTAAACTGATAAAATTAGAGGAAGTTTGTAAAATGGCCCCAATGTGAAGGATCCATCCAAGTGAGGACTGATAAACGGTAGGTTTATGTGATTTAATACAACGTGAATTGAGCACTCTTTAAAGATGCCGAGTTCTTGTTCCAATTTTTGTAAAATATGCGTAGTTGACAAAGTAGTCAGGACTGAAATGCCAATGAAAATTGGTAGTAAAATTGGAATTTGCATGATGGAACAGCAACAACTGTAAGCTTGTGATATTACAAATGGAGGCGATTTAAATCTAAGTTTTGTAGAAGTATTCAAAAACTCCGAAGCTAGACATGTGGTTTGTTGCCAGAAATTCTGAAACTGATTCACATACAACAATTGAGGTAATCAAATTATACGCTTCAGTAAAAAACAGTTGTTTTATTTTTCTACTTTAGGGTGTTCCAAAATCCAATCAACGTAATGGTTGCTGGCGACTGTCTTGACACGTGAACGAATTCTGTCTGGAATTGTGAGTAGAAGGGCATGCTTAAAGCTATGTTGTGCTTCTGCCAAAAATGCTATCCTGTGGTGGAAGCTAAATAATTAAATCTCCTTACACTTCAAACACATAAAATTCTCCAACAAATATTGCTGGCTGTTGTTTGATGAGATGACGACTATTATCCACCAAAAAAACATATGTTTCAAATTCTGCATAACTACGATGTTTGTTAGTTCTGAGTTCATATTTTATAAACTTAATAAACTTGAACAGATATTCGTTTACAAAAACAAGCATGATTTGGACATATTACGGCAAAAGCTTTTGTTCTCTTGATGTTACGCTCATTTAAACTACGGCATAGAAAATTAAAATACATACAGAGACTATTAATTTAAAATATTGCTAGATTTTGTTGATATTTCTAGTTTACTACTTGTACCTCTCCGACAATGATTATGGCTTGTTTTCATAAGTTTATTCAGCCATTGTATCTTACATGTCCTGTCTTGATCGGAATGTAAGTAACTACAAAGTTTTTTATGACTATTTATTTAAATTCCAAGTTTTTGATGAACTGTTGTTTTTAAAGCTTGAAATAAGCCCTGTTTCTTAATGAACTCATTAAAAACCAGCGTCCAGTTCGGCACAAAGCCCACGATACCAAAGAGCGAACCTGCCACAAGCAAGTAAAAAGTCCCTTTGAGATGCTTCAATGTCAGGTTTCCATCCGTTTCTTGAATTCTAATTGGGTTTAAAATTGTGCCATTTAGGCTTCGTTCCCACACAGTCCTTTCTTTATGCAAGTAGACAAAGTCCATCTGAAACCACCTTTCTATAAGTCCCATATCCATAGCCATTATTATGGAACGGTCAAACTTAATTTAAACAAGGCTCCTTTTTGAGTTATAAACCCTCCTAAAATAACGCTAGTCCGATCCGTTGCCTTAACCAATGGCACCTTTGCAAACCTCCCAGTGAAATTTTTGTGTAGCACATAGTTCACCACGGTATTCCAACAAATGCATGCTCCAGGTTTCTCAATAACGCGTTGGAAGCAACTGACTGCATCCTCTACCAATTCCAACCTCTTGAAAATTCGCTGAAATGATGGATCACTGCTTGATTTGAAGATATTATAAGCTGCGCCCCGGAGTGACTGAAGTATTAAATTAAATGTAGATGGACTGTCCGCCAGTTCTTTAAAGGATTTCGGAGGTTCTTGCATCAAAGGAAAGGCCAAAGTGGACACAAGTTTCACAACGGTTGTTGCCCCAGCTAATAAAAGTGCCGCCACAAATGCAGCCATAAATGCCCTACCTAAAATATCCGTCGTGGGACTAATCTCTCGTGTTTCTCTGTGCAAATTTGCGCTCTTGTTTCTTGTTAAGACATTGGAGTATTTCAGTTGATACCTTAGTTTGTCGTATGCTGAATATTCTTAGAGTCTTCCTTGATTACCTCTTGAACTAA
>LJIJ01004162.1:0-15774 GCA_001718145.1 Orchesella cincta
CGGAAGATTTAATTGGAAACCCCCAAGGGTCCTTCATAATTTTTATACTGGTTTAGTCTTTTTGTATTTAGTAACATTCTCTTTCCGCAATCAAAATGTGACTAACCACGACATTGACACTGAAACCACAATTTACACCAGAAAACTTGACAAAGACTAATGATGGAACGCCACGAGTCGCGATTCATGCCTTTTTTATGGCTGACAAACACTCACTTATCAAACTTAACTGGCAATTTTTGACAAGAAAACCAAATAAATGCATAATATTGCAATGCGATGCTAGCTGTCTCATGAGCAAAGATAGGTTCAGTAAATAACAGACATAAATTGTGGTATAAGCATTCTAATTGGCTGTTAACTTGGTGGTGTGTCGTGTGGTTTGTGTGCATATGATTATTAATACTATTGTAAATGAATGGCGACAGGTGCCATTTTAAGCACATATGCAGCCACTTATAAATTGTGGCAAACAAAATCTATCACATACAGAAAGCCACTTAACTGTTACTAATACTTATTCATGTTATACCAAACTATTTTAAATTGGTTTCTAACAAATTTCTAGTGCGATTTAAATTGTTTGCCGCGGAAAGAGAGAGAGCAAGTGAAAATATATTTTGTAATTGATAACATATTCCTCATAAGTATTAATATATAATCACGCAATTTGAAATCAGGATCACAAGTTGTATTACATTTTATATTCACTCGAAAATTAATCCAAGCTGTATGAAAAAATTTAACAATGATACAAATATCCTCAGACACTTTTTAACATGTTAAAATCCCAACGTTTTCAACTCAATATTTACCAACCATTATCTGCATTTAAAGTAGATCAACATCAGTGAACACAAAGTTTGACGCAATTGCTTAGAGTTCAAGCACTAATAATTTTTATTGTAATTTGTGTTGCAATTGACATTCATGTCACTGTATTGATGTTATCTGTTTGGTTCATATCAATAAACCTGTCAAGCATCAATGAAACCATAGTTGAACTCATATGTTCAAATTTCAATCGGTGATAATCTCTTTGAAGTCATAAAAGCTTAATAAAATTTGCATATATATTTGATGGTGTTTATTCAACCCAGGTTAAATTTAAAAGAACTGTTCACCTTCCAACATTTATTTTTCAAGTTCATCATAATCGTCACACAATGAATTCCTTGGCATTCGTTTTAAGCATTGTGATAGCCTTGTCCTGGACCGTGACAGACAAAGCTGTTGTTGCCAACCCTTCAAAACCTATTCACACACCCAAAGCTGAATCCCCCTTGAGATGTGGTGGTATTTTAAATGATGCCTCTGGTGGAATCTCATACAAACCCTATGAATCCATTTTACCAAATGAACGGTGTGCCTGGACAATTCAATCGGGAAGCGCTGAAGGTTTCAACATTAATGTTCTCCGTATTGGAACTGAGGAGGGAACTGAAGTGCAGGCTACTTGTGTAAAAGGACCTTGGGCAGCCTGGAGTTATCCCATGTAAGTTTGTTAAATACTTAAATACATGAATTTTTTTTTGGATTTTAGAAAAAGATTGCTGTTTCCTACATTTTAGCGCAATTTTATCATACGAGACTTTCTAATAAAAGATTTGTTTCTGACATTTTATCGCAATTCTCTCATACGCAGGTTTCTTACAAAAAATAGCGAGGATTTCTTATATACATCTGCATACTTATATTTGTCCAATACTTAAACAATTTAAAATAATGAATCATAATTTTTATTTTTATGAACGTTTTAGCACAACCGCCGGTCAGTTTAAACAGTACAAAACTGAATGCCCCGTTGTCGTCATTACGCTTTGGTCTCTGGCAGGCTCCCAAAAGTCAAAGGGTTTTATCCTTGAATACGAAGCAATAGAGAGTTCAGGTTCCCCTAAAATTTCTCCAACTTCTAGGCAACAAATTACCAACGCAGACGTTGGCCACTTTAGGTATCCAGGTAATGGGCAGAATTATACAAATAGTGAGGTTTCGATTTTATTGTTGCTCCACGAGATAATTTCTTCGTGGCAAGAAAAAATACTACTGTAACCTTTGTTGAGGATTGGATGGATGATGTAAATTGCTTTGTTACAATTCATGTTTTCCACTTGGTTGAGTCCGTCACCGGCACAAGAAGGGTTTGGAAATGGGCATCAGCGTAAGTCATCTAAAATTAAAGAAAAATCTTTGGGAGAAAGTGGTGCTGATGTTCATTGTAAAACCAATTATTAATTTTTAGTGTTTGTCCTGGAACTGATATGATTGTGCTTTCAAACCACGATGACTTAATCCTTGCCGTATTTCTCACGGATGAGAGAAGAACAGGCTCTGGTTTCCATTTAATTCACTCAAGGAGTCAATGGTAGATGTACAGAGATATCCAAACCTAGTGCACTGTTCAATGTATATTCATATGGAAATTTTGTGCATTAATAAAGTTATCCGTGAATATTTGCATCAGTTTGTTACTCGTTTTGTGTATGATAAATGGTACACCATACGATTGCATCAGTAAAGTTTAAAGCCTCAAGTTATATTACTCAGTAACCATGATTTGACTGATAAAAATTCAAAGACGACATCCATGGGTCTTAACCTTACGTGGCAGAGTGGCAGTGCCACGAGAACACTTGGGCGTGAAACCGATTTTAGGAGAACAGTTAATTTTTGGCGCCGTTAGGCGCTAAATAATTAACCCGTCAATAAGAATAAAATAAACCACAAAATTTTTTGTCTTAAATAACCTCGTAAAGAGAACAAAAGAATTTGTGTTCTCTTGGGTAATCCAACAAGGAGAACAAAATGGTGCTCTCTTAAGTAGTCCCACGAGGAGAACAAAATTGTTGTGGTTCTCTTAAGTAATCCAACAAGGAGAACAAAATGGTGTTCTATTAAGTGGTTTTATGAGGAGAACCAAGTAATTTGTGTTCTCTTAAATTAACTGATGGGGTGAACAAACTAGCTGGTGTTCTCTTAAGTAATCTGTTTAGGAGATGAAAAAATGTGTATTCTTTTAAATCACCTAAAAAGGAGAACAAATTATTTAATTTAATAATCTTATAACGAGAACCAAATTAACCGAATAAATGATTAGGAACTGTAACGAGCAAAAATGTGATTACTTAGCTTCAGTATTTTATTTTAAATAATACTTTTTCACATTGATCTCATGAATCCATTATTCAATATTTTTACTGCATACAGTTAATTAGTACAATAATGCCTTTCAAACCTTCAAAGGTCCTTCTCCGCGCTGTCGAGGGAAGACGCTTACAAGGAAAAATGAACTTCACCTTCAGTCTCTGAATTATCAGCACTTGATTTCTGCTTCGTTGGGTGTTCCTACAATAAACACTGTTTGAGTTACATGAATTCAATAACTTCAAACATTTAAATTGGAGTTTGTGTTGGCCTACCATTAAACTACGGATATCCCAGTTCCCTTGAACTCGTTCAAATGCCTTCTTCCCATCATTAAACTCGTCAAAATACCGTTGTAGGTTTTTCCAGGTTGATTCAGAACCACAAACACCAAATGCCGTTTTCCGCTGTGCATTCACATGGGTTTCCTTTCGTTTTGCTTTTTTGTTCATTTTTAAGTCAAAATTTAATGAATAATTTTAGGCCAGCAATTCGGTTGTTATAATAACCGGAAATTAAATAATTGGTAACACTTGTCTCTGTAATGATCGAAATAATCTAGTATTCATTTGTACACATGTTTATGTTTACTGTTACTACAGAGATGAACCAAGTCCTTTCCGGAGTCCGTATTATGCAAATCCGTAAAAAGCCTATGCATTCGTTTTTCATATTAAAATGCTGTTAAATTCACCATTTTGAACTTACAAAAGCAGGAAAGAAGTTTTAGACGCATATTTTCCATCTATACGGTCCTTAAACTCGCAAAATGTAAGGAGAACACTTCGATGAAAACATAATATGCACGAGAACACTTGTTAAGGTTTAAGACCATGACGACATCAACATATTGAAGAACATAATGCTCTGTATGCGCTCAAATATTCATCCAAATGTCAACGCTTAATATTATGTTCGTTAATTATAATTTATCGTTAGTAGACAACAGACAAGAATTGAATTTTAATGATTTAAAATGTTATTTATTACTTAAAATTTATTTTATATCTATGCTATGAGCTGCTAAATTTACGCCTGCCGTCTGAAGCAGAACAATTTCTGTGGTGAAGAGAAAGCTTAAAATAGAAACAAAAAAATGTCTTGTTATCATAAACGTTCCAAAAAGACGAATTCCAATAGCGTTTCTGGCACCACTTTCTCGAACCTTTCCGCTAAATACAACAAATAAAATGGATGTTCTAAGTTAAACTAATTAGTTGTACGGCAAAGGTATACTTCTTAATATTTTCGTTTTCACTCCCACGGACAAGTGTACAAAAGATTTGGAGCAGCGTTGAACAGTTCCATAATGGAAGTCGGCTTGCATGATACACTTCAGCTTGCGAAGTAAGCGTGACAGACATAACCCGAAAGAGGAATTGAAAGAAGGCAAAATACACATAAAAAGAGTGCTCCAATGAATACGAAGATGACGGCGCAATCCAAGAAAAAAGCTAGAAGCCAGATAATACCAAATCATTTATTCATTAGACTAATATATTATATTTTTCAATCTTTAAATGAAAAACTCACGTTTACTATAATGCTATACAAGTTGAATCCATAGCAGGAAAGAACCAATGGCGTAATAAATCTCTGAATTTCATCCGTAAGCTCCACCAGTAATAAAAACTCGTTTCTAATTTCATCCCACGTTAATGCTATCATGCGCTCACTTGATTTACTTCTTATTAGTTCATTAATTCGGTCATTAAGTACTCGAAATTTTTCAGTAATAGCTTTGGACAAAATTATGGCTAAAATATCCCCATAAACCCAACCCAACACGCCAATTTTAACTAGAACAATCAGTACCATTGTAAGAACAGGGTGGTAGGCTATTACATCCGCCCAATAGTAGTACATTTTTGTGTAATACAATTCCAATGTTGAATTTGCTGTTAGATTCTGGGATTTAAAGTCGATAATGCTGTAAACGTCAAACATAAAGTTCTCCCCAATTCCCAAAGAGAAGTGGACCGTCATAATTAGCAAGCAAAATCTTCGAAATGTTGAGGGAAAGGTGGAGCCAGAGAATTGTTGGTTTATGGACATAAACTTTTGAGCTATGCTTTGCAATTTTGGTGTTGCAAATAAGAAGTGGATATAAATCAAAAACACTGTGAAAACATAAAAGGGCCCTAGTAGTTCTTTTAACTTTTCGTCTGTTGGAACTGTCGTTTTTTCCTTTTTAAAATACATTCGCATGTAGAGTAATGCATAAGTCAGGAAGAAAGCGGTAAGAAATCCTGTGAATAGCAGTGGAGTAGGGATTCTTCTGGAGAAAATAACCAAAAGGGTAAAAATTTAAATGTTAAACAGAATTTAAAAAATTATTACCTCTGAGTTGAACATTTCCTTAGAAGATCTCGTCTGGAAATGATACCAAGACATCGCCCTATTATTATGACAACACGTAAGCCTTTGACGAATGAGTCACTGTCTTTATTCCTCATATTTTTTATTGCCTGGAAATCTGGAGAGATTCAATAATACAAAAAAAAATCATGACGGTAAGTATGAAATTGAAGTGTTACTGCTGCCTTCGCGTAATCTTTTGGGGAAGATATTACCCGGAAACGTCCATGGATCCCTTCATATTAATTTGTTGTTTTAACTAATTCCGATTTTAACATGTTTTCCTATGGGTTTATATGGAAACGTAATTTTATGATCATCCTACTTTTGGAAACTTGCCAGCACTAATGATGACTGCCAACTCGGTTATTCGTGCCGGTTTCAGTTTTAGAGGCATACCTGGCATTTAAAAAATACAGCATAATCCAACAACTAGTCATAGAACTGTGTCATTGGCCAAGCTAGGAAACTAGGCAAATAACGGATGTATTGCGGAATAAGTCAAATTTCATGTTTTTCAAGGGGAAAAAATTGACATAATATTTTCATTGGTTGTTTGCTTTGTTTTTAATCATTATTAGAGTTCTTACTTCTTGTTACAAGAATGCATGCCATCTAGTACCACAATAATGGCTTTTTGTAAAGTATCTTGTGTATTTATTTATGAATGCTAGAATATTTACCAAGAATTGGAGGGGAAATGTAACATTTAACATTTAATGCAACTGATTGGGTGAGTCTGTTTATATTTATTCAGCTAGGTTAAACGTTACATGAACCGACGGGCTTACACGCATTTCAATGAGGTGAAAAGTTTGATTCATTTTCAGACCGGGGAAAACGATAAGAAGATCCGTCAAAACTTTCGGCAGCTAAACCAAAAATATGTTCACAAATTCAATTCACCAACGCTGACACTGGTAAAAACTGGTATTTCCATAATTGAATGAATTACGAAAATAATTCTGCAATCGTCTATGGTCGCAATTCCGTAAACTGGTAACAAGTAAGACCCATTACTAATGGAAATAAAATTACTTTAAATGTACGCAGACAAAAACGCTGAGAGTAGAAATCAACAAAACGACTTGTTCTCATTGACGTTCCAAATCGTAACATTACAACTGGAATATTTCTATACTTTTTCAGCTAAAATAGCGAAAACTTTAATGTCGACTATTCATCTTTGCGTGAGCTTAATGATATTAACGTTTTTCACCTCATACATAAAATGTAGCACTGAAATTGGACACTTTCTAGAATGGGGTCGGCGGACATAATACACATTGATTGCAAAATAGGTGACAGAAATAATGGAAAGGAAAGGAATGCAAAATACGCATAAAATGATACATATCGTCCATGATGTATCCACATTCAAAATATATTGAATGTATGTGCTAGTCATCAATCGACACTTGAAATGATGTTAGTATCAATCCGACATATGAAAGTTTGTGCAGTATCATCCGACATATGAAACGAACCTAGGTTTTTCCAGAAACCCGCTTCACAGTTTTTATTATGATTGATACTGCGATCTGCAGGTGAACAAATCGTGCCATAACTTTTGCATCCAAAACGGATTCTATGAAAGTTGCAGCAATCGAGATAGAAAATTAATCAGGCTTCAATATTGCATTAACGGTCTCATTTGCCCCAAAATGCAGATGTCTGCTTTATACTAGCACATAGATTTCATATGTCGGATTGATACTAGCACACACTTTTCATATGTCGGATGATACTAGCACATCGATTTCAAGTGTCGGATTGTACTAGCAATACATTTCATATATGGAATGTGATACATCATGGACGATATATAAAACAAGAAGAAAAGTTGAGCATGAATCAATGAAATTAACCGATAAATATAAAAGATCATGAATACAGAGAGACGTAACAAAAAAAAAAAGAAGAGTGTAACATTATGTAATGACTGAGTGGCTATTGTAATAAAATTTAGCATTGAGCTACTGGGTTTGCTGCCGTCATCTGAAGTAAAATAATTTCTGTCGTGAACAGAAAACTGAGAATAGAAACGAAAAAGTGTCTTGTTATCATAAACATTCCAAATAGACATATTCCCACTGGACGTCTCGCCACAGCTTGCTCAATCCTGACAAACTAAAATAACAAGAAAAAGGGAAGATTTCAGTTGTAGATTTGTGGCCTTTAAATGAATAAATTATAACTTGTTTTTTTCTTTTTTCATTTACCGATATAGTATATAAAATGTTTGGACAGCGTTGAACAGTTCCTAAAATGGATTGGCTGACGTAATGCACCTCAGCTGCAAAGTACGTTATAGACATAACTCGAAAAAGAAATTGACCGAATGCAAAATACACATAAAAGGATTGCTCTAATGAATATGAAGAGTATGGAGAAGTCCAGGAAAAGAGCTGAAAACCATACAAAACGTAGTTATTCAAAGCCCAAATGTTAATTTATAATTTTGAAAATTTATATTTCGAAAACTCACGTTAATCATTATGTTAAATATATTTAAACCATAGCAGGAAAGAATCAAAGGAGTAATAAAGTCTTGTATTTCTTCTGTAAGCTCCGTTAATGATAAGTACTCACTTCTAATTTCATCCCACGCAAAACTTATTGGACGCTCACTTGATTTACAGTTTATTCGTACCTTAATTTCTTCCTTTATCACTCGAAATTTGTCTGTTATAGCCCTTGACAAAATTATAGCTACAACATCCCCGTAAACCCAACCCAACACGCCAATTTTGACTAGAACAAGCACAACCAAGGTAAGCACTGGGTTGTAAGGTAAAACATCTGCCAAATGAAAATATACTTTTTTATAATAAATTTCCAATGTTGAATTCCCTAGAGGATTCTCTGTTCTGTGCTCGAAGAGGGTGTAAACATCAAACATCAAATTTTCCCCTAATCCCAACGTTAAGTGGATAATCGCTATTAGCAAGCAAAATTTTTTAAACTTTAGAGGAACTGGAGAGCCTGAGAACTGCTGGTTTATGGCTTTAAACCTCTGAACAATGTTTTGTAATTTAGTGGTTGCAAAAAAGAAGTACAGATAAACGAAAAACACTGAGAGACAGTAAAAGGTTCCAGTTAGATTTCGCAATTTTTCGTCCGTTGGAACTCCAATTTTTACTCTTCTCCATTCAAAACGGATGTCGAGTACTGCGTAAATCAAAAAGAAGGTGATGAGAAATCCGGTGACGAGCAATGGAACAGTTATTTTTCTAAAGGTAAGGAGAAAGGGTTATCAATAACAAATCTTTTTTATAATGATGCGATTGACGCCAAGGTTTTAAATGGGCTTACATTTTAGTTGGATGTTTATCGAAAATATGTCGTTTAGAGACGATGCCAAGACATCGTCCAATAATTACGACAATTCGTAGACCCTTGACGAATGAGTCCTCTTCTTTTTTCCGCATGTTAAAAAATTATTAAAAATCTGGGGAGATTGGAAAACAAGAAAAAATTCCTAGAAATCAATATTCTTTTTTGCCAGTTGTTTTACCTTCACGAAGCTCTTTTTCGAAATTTTTTTCTAGAGACGTCCATTGATTCTTCATGATAGTGTTCCTTCACTATATGTTTTTAACCTTAACTAACACATTTATTTTTCTCACATAATGATGATGAACACTAATGACGGAGGCGACATGTTGTAATATGCGCTATCATCCAGATGGGTAAAGTCTCACTCATCTGGCCCAACTGGCATTTTTGACAGAAATAAAAACATCAACGCGATGCTAACTCTCTCACAATTAAAGTAGACGATTGGGTAATTAACAAATGAACATAACATTTTTTGGCTCATTCGTTTTTGTTAGTATTATTGTAATAGTTTCTATTGCATTATTTATTCTTTGACACACATTGCACACAATTCTTGCTCCGTTGTCTGGTCAAGTCTTGAGTCCGGTTTAGTGATAAATGAAAGCTAATATTTGCAGATAATGGGAAACGGAAGGCGTAATTTTAGGTATGTATGCAACTGAATGTAAGTATAGTCACATGTATGCCAGATCAAGTAAAAAAGTATTAAATATAATTTAAAAATTTAACATTGGTATATAAAAACTCTTTTGAATAAAACATCTAAACGATGTCTACTTGAAAAAATGTTTATGGTAATAATATTTATTTTAAACTAATGTAACCATGTCTGCTTTTGCAGTTGCTCCAGTTGTCTGAAGCAAAACAATTTGTGTAGTAAAAAAGAAGCTGACAATAGAAATGAAAAAGTGCCTTGTTATTACAAATGTTCCAAACAGACATATTCCCACTGGATTTCCAACTATTACTTTTTCAATTCTTTTTAACTAAAATAGCAAAAAATAGATTTTATATTCATATTTTGCATAATAATTATTTACATTGATATTATCGTATCTCACTCACCGACAAAGTGTACAAAGAGTTAGGACAGTGCTGCAAAGTACCTAAAATGGATCGGCTGACATGATGCACTTCAGCTGCAAAATATGTTACAGACAGGACTCGAAAAAGAAAGTTAAAGGATGCAAAATAGACATAAAAGGATTGTTCCACTGAATAAGAGGTAGTTGGGGCAATCCAAGAGAAAAGCTAAGAGCACACAAAACGTAATATTCTTTTTGTTGCTAATGATGTAATAAAAAAATTAAACAAAAACTCACATTGACCGTAATGCTATACATGTTGAATCCATAGCAGGAAATGATTAATGGCGCAATAAATCTCTGAATTTCTTCGGTGAGCTCCACTAACGATAGAAATTCATCTTGAATTGCATCCCACGCTAGAGTTACTACTTGCTCACCTGATTTACTTAAATTAGATATCATTCGCTTAAATTTATCTCTAGAAATTTTTCCGTAATCGCCCGGGACAAAATTATTGCTACAACGTCGGCATAAACCCAACCGCACGTGCCTTTTAACTAAGATTAGCAACACAACAGTAAACATTGGATGGTAAGGTACTATTTCCACCCAATGGTAAAAATTTTCTGTGTAATAAAACTCTAATGTTGAGTTGGCAGTGAGACTTGGTGATTTTTCTTTCGTAACTGTATAAACATCATACATCACATTCTCTGCAATTCCGAAAGCAAGATAGATTGCAGATATGAGCCTACAAAACCTTGGAAATTTTGAAGGAAAAGATAGCTTGCAATATTTGTGGTTTAAAGTTACAAATTTTCTGAGCAATATTTCTAAATCCTTTGGCTGTGAACAGAAAATAAAGGTAAACGAAGAAGACTGTGAAAGCGTAACAAGGGATGTGTATTTCTCTCATTTTTTTCGCAGTTGAAGCTTTTGCTTTGACCCTCTTATAATTAACGCGAGCAAATAAAATTGTATAGATCAAGAAGAAAATTGTGAGAAGCCCAGTGAACAGCAATGAAAAGCTCAGTTTTCTAGAGAAAGTAAGAAAAGAATATTTAGCTAAATCATAATGGTATGCTTTATGAAACTTTACTTTTTACCTTTGAGTTGACTGGTTTTTCAGGATGTTGTGTCTAGAAACAATGCCAAGACACCGCCCGATTGTTAAAGCAACGCGTAAACCTTTTACAAATGAGTCGTCTTCATTTCCCATCCTGTTTACTTTTGTTGCAGTTGAAAAAAGAATATATTATTATTTACGTAGCTGCATGCTTTCAACTTACTTTATTAATTTTACCTTGACTAAATTCTGTTGGAGATGATTTTACCCGAAAAATGGAAGGTCTTCCATTATTCTTTAAAACTTGATGTTCCAAAACGATTTAAATAACATATTTCCCATTCCATCAGAATGCTATTGAAACTCAAATCTAGTTTTGGAAATGACTAGCACTAATGACTGATGTCACTCGTTTAGACATTGGTCAATATTTAGAAAAAAGTCTCATTTATGAAGGAAAAATTGACATTTCTTATAGGTATTCAAATGCAACACTATGATAAGATAACAAATTTTGGGAAGTATAAGATGAATCGAAGAAAATAGCAAATTGGATGTTTTTGAAACATGACCATAAATTCTTTTCATTGACGGTGCTTTGTATTATTGTGTGCGGTTTATTTATTCATGAGTACTAATATCTACAGAAAAAACTAATAGAAAGTATATATATTTTAGCCATACATGTGTTATGCAAATGATTGTGATGTGCAACGATAACTGTTCCAAACCATGGAAAACATGCAATTCTGAATTGACGAAATCGATTCAATGGAGTATATTTAATGGTATAACACATCTGACATCATATATATCCAGGTAATATTCAGAGTTGCGTTCCAAGTTCAAGATCACGCAAAATAATAAAGAAAACAAGTGTTTTGAAGAAACAAAAACACTCAAATCTGTTAACTAATGTCTTGGTCCTCAACTAAATAATAACAAAGCTGAACTATGTATTAAAAATTTAAACATTAAAAATGCCACAAAGTTTGACGCAATTGTAAAGGGTTTAAGCACAAGTAAGTTCAGTCTTGACGTCAATTAACGTTGAAATAATAGATGTCCAATCTATTACTGTACTGTTATCACTCAATTTCATTTCGTCAAACTTGTCAATAAATTCACTGATAAAATTACATGTCAGCAATATCACGTTTTTATTAATCATTATTATTCTCTAAAAAAGCATGAGTTAAAAAACACTATATAAATTTTACTGGGTTTCTTCTACTCAAATGTTAATGTTTAAAGCAACTGACCTTTAAGCAAATACTTTTCCAGTTTATAAAAATATGCTTAATAATTTCTTGACATTGATCAGAATTTGGGTAATCTTGACCGTGAAAATGGTTTTTGTGAACCCATCCGAACCAATTCATATTCCTCGAGCTGAATCCGCGCTTATAATCATTTTTGACGTCATATTTTTTTGCTCGCTCTGTTCATCAAAAACCATCAGAGCTGAGATTGCATCAGTCAATTTTCAGTACGAAGACTCCAGTCGTGAGTTTTATAATGCATAAACGTTGACGGCGGCCTACAACACTTTAGCTGACTGATATAATTTACAGAACAAGCAGTACATATATGTGTACATACATGCACATATTTTCAAATGAATTGAGTAACACAATCTGATGAGTATTGGTGAATCGCATGGAGAAAAAAGTAGTCATATCTACGGTATAAACAAACATTTTTACTGTTATCACCACCAAAATTTGACATGCTCGATTGTTGCTTGCCACATCTGGGAAGGAACTGCGTAGAAAAATTCAATCAGAACTAAAAACTCTTGCACCCATTGACTTTTCTAAAACAAACAAACATATTTGTCTTATCACCAACCTACTCAAACAAAATATTAACAACCTTTATCTCAATTAAAAATAACTGAAATGACAATAAGTTTGACGCAATTGTTTAGAGTTCAAGGACAATCGAGTCCAATTTTGACGTCAATACGTCCAGAAACATCGATTCATACAAATGACGGTAACTTTTGCTTTTATTTCATCTTGTCAATCATCATCAATAAAATCGGAGATAAACTCTCATGTTATCAAATGTCAATCATTGTTTTTTCTCTTTGAAAGCTTAAAATTTCAATAAACTTCGCATATAAATTTCACAGGTCTTCTCCAATCCAGTTTACTTTTAGCAAAACAGCCCACCTTCCAACATTTACTTTTCAAGCTCACAAAAAATTTGCACAATGAATTCCTCCGCATTCGTTATAAGTATTGTGGTAGCCTTGGCCTTGACCGTGACAGGCAAATCCGTAGTAGTAAACCCATCCAAGCCAATTCACACTCCCATAGCTGCATCACCCCTGAGATGCGGAGGTGTTTTAAACGAACCTACTGGAGGAATCTCATATAAAACCTTATGAAACCATTTTACCAAATGAACGATGCGTATGGGCAATTCAATCCGGTAGCGCTGAAGGTTACAACGTTAATGTTCTGCGCCTTGGTTCTGAAGAAGGAGTTGAAGTAAGTGCTACTTGCGTGAGAGGTCCTTGGGTAGTATGGGGAGTACACTATGTAAGTTTCTTTTCAAAATTAAGTAAACACATATTTTTTTTATTTTTTATGTTTTCAAAGAATATTATTGATTTTTTTCTTTTAAAAACTCCTTTAGTGCTAGCGTAGGACAGTTTAATCGCTCAATGACCGAATGTCCAGTTCTCCTCATCACACTTTTGTCATCAGCAGGCTCCCAGAGTTCAAAGGGTTTTATTCTTGAATACGAAGCAAGAGAGAGTTCAGGCTCCACCAAAATTTCTCCAACTTCTCGACAACAAATTACCAACGCTGACACTGGCCACATTAGGTACCCTGGTAATGGGGGCAGAATTACACAAATAGCGAGGTTTCCACTTTTATCTTCACTCCACGAGATAATTTCTACCAAGCTAAGAAAAATACTACTGTAACATTTGTTGAGGATTGGATGGATGATGTTCATTGCTATGATGAGATTCATGTTTTCCACTTGGTCGATTCCTCCGCTGGTGGAAAGTTTTATGATTGGGCTTCAGCGTAAGTTAAATTGTTTATGAAAAGGATTTTCTAGTTGAACGAACGCATTTTAATTTTTAACATTTGCTTTCAGTGTTTGTCCTGGAACTGACATGAAAGTTTTGTCAAACCATGATGATATTATTATCGCTGTGTTTATGACTGATGAGAATAGAACAGGCTCAGGTTTTCATTTGATTCACTCAAGGAGTACATGGTAGAAAATGTTAATGGTTTATTGGGCGCTGAAATAAATATTTTATACAGTAATAAATTTAACTGCCAGTTTTATTAAGTACAAGTTTTGTTACATATTTTATTAATCATATCTGAAATGGGATTGCATCAGCCAATATTCAACAAGTGTCCTGAACTCAAGTGCTGACGAAACACTCGTGCAACAGGCAGCTTATCATATAGGCAGTTGGCTGATAAAATTTACAGGACATTACTTCATGCAATATGCTCGAAATTCCAACATTGAAAGGAATTCCAAAGATATTACCACTTTAAACTTGACAATTCAAAGTTTCCATATTGTTTCGGAAAAGAATAATTCGGTTTCCGTTTTCAATATAAATTGATTTCAGGTTTCAAAAAAACAAATCCAATCGGACATTTCGAGACACTTCTCATCCCATTTTTAATTATTCTGATTTGTCTTGAAATAGCAGCTGAACGAACCTCCTCTTGTTTTTAATTGTGTCATATCTGCTTCAAGGGGAAGTTCCGTCTGGTGGAAACGAATTAATTTTTCAAATGATGACCTGAATTCCAGGAAAATTAAATGTTAAAAGCAGCTTCTCCGATGTCTGCCTCAATTTCAATTTAATACTCATGTAGTATAGACCTAAATTATTAGCTCAGATTTCACTTATGCTAAATCATACTTAACGATGCTTAAGAAGCCAAGTTGCTGGATTCTTTAATAACCAGTGAAAAGCAGCAAATTACTTCACAGGCACAAGCTTCACATGGGATGAGAACTGCGGAAAATTGCAAGTAAACAAAGCGTGTATTCACTGCAAGCCTCTGCGTTTCCATATTCTTGGTGGGATTCAGTTCATCAATTTTATTTGTAAAATATATTTCGCAAATTCCAACAATAACGCTCAGCTCACAATGGAAACCTTCATTCTCGTGGTCTACTATTGGCTCATCCCACTTCTGCTATTCGATGTCTCAAAATGGAAAGGATTTAGAGGAGTTCATTAACTCCGCGTGTGAGTTTGAAAATCGTCATTCCCAAGAATTGAAAAAGGTGTTGGCAGATTCATCAATCAAGAGAGTTACGACTGCGTCTCGGTTTTTTATCTTTTTGGTGCAATACCATCAATGAAAAGTTGTCCGACGATTTTAACCATTTCCGCATTGCTGCTACCAACTTCGCCGATGAATATTTTTTCAAGTCAACCTGGAAAAGGTTTCATGGATTTGATGATGACTGCAATGAAAACTCTACCTAACATTACCCACAGGGTTTCTACTAGGCGTCACGGTTATCACAAACTGGCTCATCTGGACATTTTCTGTGAAGGTTGCTGTCGTGGTGGATACTCAAATTTGTGGTGTGGGTTGCAGCGTTGCGGACTTACACATCATGATAAAAGGTAGAATCATTATTCCATTTATTATTATTATAAACAAGAAGCGGCTAATAATTATGAGCATATTTTATGGAGATTAGGAATTGGCATAAGGACAACAAAATGGACAATGGAGCATTAAAATCAACCAAAAACTCCACATGCGATAACTTCATACAAACAGCTACAAATACTGGTAAAAGTTGTTCAAATCAACTACATTC
>LJIJ01004163.1:0-15769 GCA_001718145.1 Orchesella cincta
ACTGTAAAGTCGGAGAAAAACTTCATAATTTTTATTTTGCCGTTCACTATAGCTCACTCAGCGTTCATATATTTCAGTTGAATGTCATTTGGATAAGAAACCAGAACCAATTTATAAGGCAGCAGAAGTAATAATTCCTTGTATGAAATGGTGGCGAAATTCATAGTTCTGCTAATCATTTCCGTAGCCATACATTCAACTAAGCAGAACAGCTACTGTTTGCTAAAAAGCTTCCTTGAATTGCATTCCGGCATTTATCATATTACATATTAATTCTTATATTCAGATGAAGAGCTTGATATTCATCTCCACTTTTCCTTCAAGCTGGTGGAAATCTCACCCACTTTAACTTTTCACCGTAAACAAGAGGAGCAAACAACTGGCCCAAACTAAACTGTGGAATATCGAAGTGGGATGTAAGTTGTTTTTATTTGTTTGACGCACTCTTTCATTCTTCAATCTTTCACTTCACTCTATTTCTGCCATGCATCATTAGAGATTGCAAGGAGGGAGGGAGGGGGAAGAAAACGATAGCCGGGTACCTTTGAACAACGTCGGGTAGCCCGTTCCCATAAGGCATACAGTTAGGGCATTGATTATTAGTTTATTTAAGAGCACACTCATAAATAATTCAAAGACTTGTAGTAGACAAACAGATTATTGTAAGTAGGTTGTTAAATGGTTGAAAATGTTTTTACAAGGAAAGCTCCATACTAATGTCATTTTAGAATGTCAACTTCCACAAACTTTAAAAACTGTTTTGGCTGTTTCTGTAAATATATTGTGTCATTAGTAACTGGAGCAATGATATAATGAGATCATGGAGAGTTATGCTAAATTCACCGCATTAACGCTTTTTCTTTATATTCTCTTGAAAAGAAATTCTTGTTCAGTGGGTGATCAAGTTCTGGTCGAGAATTGAGTGAGACATGGAAGCCCAATTGAAGGGTTCAGCTGCGCTGCTTGACCCTCATATTTGTCATAATAACAATTGAGGTTTTAGTATCTCGCCTCCAGATAGATACAAATGCACTGCAACTGTCTTTCGCACATTGTATTTACGGTTTGAGTACGCTCTTTCGTTTTTTTTTTTTGAAAAAAGCTCACTACGGTTTGCTCGTGCTACGTTATGTATTCAAATCATAATTTATCCATCAATTTTAATTCTCCACGTACTCCGTCTTAAGTATTAACGCAAGGAACTTGTTCTCAAAGGCACGGCAACCGGAGCGCGCCCTTATACATCACGTCAATGTTTTAAAATTATTCATTTATATACAGTATATGTTTTATGTTAACATTCTCAAAAAATGTCTCCTTGTCTGCATTTGCGAATAACAAATTTTCTCTCTCTATCATATCGAGTGTGTTGTCTGATTTGCAACTGCTTTGAGTGGATGCTGATCGAGCCGTTTGCCATAAAGTTCGTTCCCACCATCTGCATTTTGAGACCTTCAAAAATTGTGGAAAACGTGAATTAGAATCCTATTAAAAAAGATTAAACTAGGGATATAAACAAGAAAATTGAATCATTCTCTCCTTCAATCATCTCTCTCAAAAGAGCGTTGGTCTGAACGTACATCAGTCCTACATTTATACAAGTTTTTCCCATTTCATACAATCTCGAGATTGTCTAACCACCCTACATGCATTTCTTCGATCTACTGTTGTCAAAAGCCTTGAAGTGGAAGGATTGCAACTGTTCACTTATCTTGGATGATGAGCAGGAGCGAGGGTGAATGTTGTTTCTGTGTCCTTACTAGAGTTTCATATACATGAATTACAGACATTTAAACTTCTACACACACTTCGCACTCTTATGACTCACGACTCGACTTGATAAATAAGACCTAATTGAAGTTTGCAGATGAAAGCTAAGTTTGGTAGTGGATCATTTGAAATAGAACATGAAGTTGCATAATGACGAAAGGGCTTGTTCTCCACAGATATGTTCGGTTTTATCTCTGACTGCGCACCCATTCGCCTCCTACAGAAAAGGTAAATATTGGTCAAGATATTCAATTAGAGTGCTTTATACCTGCATACATATATCAGCACACAAACACATAAAGATCAGTTTCTCATCTGGTGGTGTAACCCCTCCCGATGTTAGTGAATTATGAATGTACAGTAAACAATCAACATTTTTTCAAGATGTACTATAATATTCTCCCAATCACCAAAAGTCAAAGTGCAAACTTGAAACCTATTGGATGTAACAGTAGATTATCATTAACATTGAGGTGCAACAGTCTTTTCATGGAGAATGTAGAACAATGATAAGGCACACATTTGAAGAAAGATAAGGAACACTGACGCTTGAAGCAAGAGATACACAGTGTTTCCTTGCAAGCAATCATGAGTTGGGTAAATAAAAACAAACAAACTGCTTTTTAAGATTACGTTCATTAATGAATAATATATTAGTACCGTGTAGAATCGACCGTAGTTTCTTTGATGTGAGCAATTGCGACCTGAAAACGCGAGAATAACTGAAGCTTGACATAAGAGGCAAGAGTACAATGAATAAGAACTCTGAATTTGGAAATGGATTACTATAATATATATATAAAATGATATGGGAGGACAAGTATTAAAGTCTGTGAATCGTGTTACATGTAAGGCGTAAATTTTGGCCAGTAAAAATTTTCATGCTGACTGGAGCTTAAATTGGAACAGTACTGCGTGGTGATCCAAATATACTCGCTATCACTAAAACTGATCATTAAGTTCGAAAGTTGCCCTAGAAGGTAAATGAGTAGACTTCGCGTCTCAATGTTCATGGAAAGTGAAGATGAATAGAGAAAAATGATTTGCCTCCAGTTTGGTCTGGTTTTTCAAATATCAGGAATTCTGGTTTAGCATTCCTGATGAAACTTTTCGCTTTCGGTACATAATTAAAAGGGCAAACTGCTTTTTCTAGTTTAACTCAAGTTGAATGCAAATCATCAATGCATTAGCTCTCTGCCACCATAGTAGGCACAACAAATATGAGTTTGATTGAAACTGTTATGAAATTCCAGTTTGCTTGTGGTTGAAAACATAATACAAATACCACTTATATATGAATATAACGACATGAAGAATCTACATACGCAAAAGCTACTCATCCATTCAAATGGAATTCATACTAATGCAAAACAGCATTAATAATATATGACTTTAAATCTTGCAGAAGACTAAGAGTGTACTTAGCTTGTAAAAACAATGAAGAGCGTTAGCTTTATATACATATTTTTGAATATAAAAGACTATGATAAAATATTTTATTTCATTAACAAAACAACCATTCATAAATCATAAAATTACATGACAAAGTGGAAACATGAACCCTCACCGCCTGAACCACACAGTCTAGTCATATTTAAACGTGTGTGTCAAGTAAAGTTCTCATCGTATCATCACATATATTACTGAGAATTCGCTAAGTGGGTTGTTTCAGAATACAATATTGTTTTAGTCAAAAACAGTTTATTTTTAGAAAGCTGCAAAACGACTTCGCATTGGAGTCATGGTACTCCCTATGAAATAACATAAATAGAAAGTTCAGCAACTAGTATGGAGCTGGTGACTCTTTGAGAGTAAAAGGCATAATATAAATAGGAATATAAATGACTCACATTCAATGGTGAGTTTTCTTGCACATAGACTCTCTGCCTTTGAGAACTGCAAATCGCGATGTTATACCTCTGCACTCCGACAAAATACATGCACTTATATATATAAATCCAGTTTAGCTGATGGGCCCGCCGAGTCAGTAGGCCGAAACGCTGGTGCAGATCGAGTTTTTCAACGTCGTTTTAAGAGTCGTTTCTCCTTCTACAAGATATTAATACATAAATAGGTTTCGTAATGAAATAATTAGCGTACACTTTACGGCTGAGTTAAAAACGTTACACTGCAGTCCAAAGTAAAGGGAGGTGAGCTCATGCTCTCGATACTGGAACGCTGAATCACAATCGTTTCATTGTTGATTGTTGGTGCATTTTTCATCTCGTGAGGAGCTGAGCACGAGGTGGTACATCAGCGAAGGGCTCATGTGATTGTAGGGTGAGCCAGTGCTGGATTGAAACGGGTTGTTCATCAGACTTGAGCAGCTGTGCAGTCTCACTTATCCTGGTCCCCATCCGAGTTTGCAACTCGGTGGCAGCACCTGAATTGATTAACTCGATCCCATCACCAACCATGAATTGGTGACTGGAGAGCACGGGAAAAGCATCATTTGTTGATTGCGTTTGCTTCATCTGGCCTAGTAGCATCCGGAACAATTTGTCGTTTCCGTTCTTTCTTCATAGAATTCGTTAGCTGGGTTTGAAAATGATGAATTGTTTCATTTCCCGTTTTCATAATTTTACTCTCCTTCTTCAACAAGACTAGCAACGTTTTACACTGGCTTTCTTTGTTGGCTTTGATCGAAGTATTACCAAACTTCTCGCTCAACTTATGGCATGAGCCCTTCTCTTTGATTACAAAAAAGGCACAGCCTTTAATTGATAGGCACTTGGTACAGTCCTCCCTTCCTTTGCAAACTTCCCCACAAACAGCAGGCACACAGGGCATCAAAACAAACAAAAGTAAGCAACTTCATTATTGAAAATGCAAATAATGTAGTGCTCAGTGTTCGTCTTGTTTCCTCAAACTGGACAGAGTTCTAAAAGGTGTGTGGCAAAGTCAGCATTTATTTGACAAGCATGACATATTCGTGCCGTTTCTTCTCAGCTCGTGCTGAATGATGATGGCAAATACGAAAAAGGAGAGTGGGTTGAAACAAAGTACACGAATATGTTCATGCTTGTCAAATAAATGTGACTTTGCTCACCACCCTTTTAGAACTCTGTCCAGTTGGGAAAACAAGACGAAACTAGACTAATTATTTGCATTTTTCATAATGAAGTTGTTACTTTTGTTTGTTTGGCCTGTGTGCCTGCTGTTTGTGGGGAAGTTTGCAAAGGAAGGGAGGACTGTACCAAGTGCCTATCAATTAAAGGCTGTGCCTTTTTTGTAATCAAAGAGAAGGGTTCATGCCATAAGTTGAGCGAGAAGTTTGGAAAACTTCGATTCAAAGCAACAAAGAAAAGCCAGTGTAAAACCGTTGCTAGTTTGTTGAGACGAAAGGTGAAATTTGAAACGGGAAATGAAACAATCATCATTTCAAACCCAGCTAACGAATCTATCGAACAAAGAAGGAACGAAAATTGTTCTCGAGGCTACTAGGCCAGATGAAGCAACTCAATCAACAAATGATGCTGTTCCCGTGCTCCAGTCACCCAATTCAGGTGTGATGGATCGAGTTAATCAATTCAGATGTGCACGAGTTAATCAACTCGGATATTGAGACTGCACCATGTTCAAATGCTTGATGATGCACCAACTCTACTGCTGGTCCACGTGCTCAGCTCAGATGAAATGCACCAACAATCAACAATGAAATGATTGTGATACAGCTGTTTCAGCTATCGAGAGCATGAGCTCACCTTTTTTGATTGCAGCGTAAGTTTTTACCATCTAAATTACTAATTACTTCATTTCAAGATGTTTATGTATTTATCATGTAGAAGGAGAAACGACTCTTGAAACGAGTTGAAAATATCTGTACCAGCTTTCGGCTGCTGATCGGGCTCATCAGCAAAACTGGATTGTAAATGCAGATGTTGTCGGAGTGGAGTATAACATGTCCATTTGCAGCTTTCTCAAGGCAGAAAAACTTTACTGCAAGAACTCACCTTGAATGTGAGTCAACTTATATTCCTATTTTATATTATGCTTTTACTCTCAAGAGTACCTGCTCCTTACTAGTGCTGAATTTTATTTTATGTATTTCATAGGAGTACCAGATCCGATGCGAGTCGTTTTGCAGCTTTCTAAAAATAAACTATTTTGACTAAACAATATTAATGTATTCTGAAACAACCCACTTGCGAATTCTAGTGATATATGTGATGATAACGATGAGACTTTAGTTACACACACGTTTAAATATGGACTAGTGTGGGTGTGTTTCAGGCGGTGGTGGTCATGTTTCCACTTTGTCATGTAATTTTATGATTTATGAATGGTTGTTTTGTTAATGAAATAAATATTTTATCAGTCTTTTATATTCAAAATATTGTGATAATAAGCTAACGCTCTCATTGTTTTACAGAGCTAATATACTCTTAATCTTCTCAAGATTTTAATAGTCATAAATTATTATGCTGTTTTGCTTTCGTATGAATTCCCATTGGAATGATGAGTAGCTTTGCGTATGGTAGATTCTCATGTCTTATGCAAAAGTTAAAACTTTCTCATTTTGATATTAACACAATGCAACTGAATTTCATAACATTTCAATCAAATTCATATTGTTTGCATATGGTGAGCAGGAGAAGCTAATGCTTTAGATTTGCATCAACTTGAGTTATCTAGAAAAGCAGTTTGCTTTTTAATTTATGTACAAAGCGAAAAGTTTCATTCAGAATGTAAACCAGATTTCCTGATATTTGAAGAAACCAGACCAAACTGGAGGCAAATCATTTTTCTATTCATCTTCCACTTTCATGAATATTGAGACGGAAAGTCTACTCATTACCTTCTAGGCACCTCGAAACTAATGATCAGTTTTAGTGAATAGCAGTATATTTGGGTCACCACGCAGGACTGTTCCAATTAAGCTCCAGTCAGCATGAAATTTTTACTGGGCCAAAATTTACGCTCTACATGTAACACGCAGTTCAAGACAAACTGTTCCTCCCAACCATGAAGAATTTATAATCCATTTCCAAATTCAGAGTTCTATTCATTGTACTCTTGCCTCTTATGTCAAGTTCAGTTATTCTGGTTTCAGTTTCAATGCCACATCAAAATACTACGTTCGATTTCTACTACGGACAAGATTTAATTAATGAACGTAATCTTAAAAAGCAGTTTGTTTGTTTTTTATTTACCACTCCATGATTGCTTGCAAGGAAAACACATGTGTATCTTCTTGCTTCAGCTCAGTGTCCTTATTTTCTCATATGTGTGCTTATATTGTTCTACATTTTCCATGAAAAGGCGTCAATGTTAATGATAATCTACTTTTACATCAATAGTGTTCAATGTTTGCACTTGACTTTTGGTTGAATTGGGAGAATATTATAGGTACATCTTGAAAATATGTTGATTGTAACGTACATATATTCACTAACATGGGAGGGTTACACACCAGATGAGAAACTGATCTTTATGGTGTTTGTGTGCATTAAGATGTGTGTAGGAAAACACTTTTTGAAATTGAAATATCTTTTGTTACAATTTTACTCTTTCTGATGGAGGCGAAGGGGTGCGCAGCAGAGATGAAAACATTAACATTTTTATCTGGAGAACAACCCTTTCGTCATTATGCAACTTCATTGTTCCTTTATTCAAATGCATCCACTACCAAACTTAGCTTTTCATCTGCAAACTTCAATAGGTTGGATCTTTGTATTTAGTCAAGTCGAGTTCGTGATTGTTCATGATAGGAGTAAGAGATTAATATATATTAAATGCGAATCAGATTTGATATAATATTTTGCCATAATATCACAGAACAACATCACCCTCCGCTCCTGTCATCATTCCTATATGTATGTAAAATGGGTGAACAGTTGCACCTTCCACTTCAAGCTTTGACAACAGTGGATCGAGAAATCATGTAGGGTGGTTAGACAATCAAAATTGTATGAAATGGGAAAACTTTATATAAATTAATACTTATGTAAATTGATGTACTCAGACAACGCTCTTTTGAGAGAGACGATTGAAGAGAGATGAATTCAAATTTTCGGTTTTATCCCTAGTTAACCTTTTTAAAGGATTCTAATTCACGTTTCTCACACTTTTGAAGTCTCAAATGCAAATGTTTGGAAATTTATGCAAGGTATCACATCACATCAAAGCAGTGCAAATCAACAACACACTCGATATGATAGAGAGAGAAAATTTGTTATTCGCAAATGCAGACAAGGAACATGAGAATGAAACATAAAACATAACGTTTCTTGTTATAATGAATAATTTAAAACATGACGTGATGTAATAAGGGCGGTTGGTGCTTTGAGAACAAGTCTGCTTAATATTAAACAAGTCGTGAGAATTAAATTGATGGATTAAATTGATTTTGGAATTACGAACTAGCAACGAGCAACGTAGTGGTTCAAAACGAAAGACGTACTCAAACCGTAAATACAATGTTGCGGAAAACAGTTGCAGTGTATTTGTATTATCTGGAGCGAGAACTAAACTAATTGTTTATTATGACAAATATGAGGGTCAAGCAGCACTGAATTCAATTGGTTCCATGTGTCACTCATTTTCTCGACAAATTGATCACCATGAACAGAATTTCTTTTCAAATATAAAGAAAAGGCTTAATGGTGAATTTAGATAACTTCTCATGATCTCATTAATCATTGGCTCCAGTTATAATGCATAATTATATTTACAGAAACAGGCAAAACAGAGTTGGTAAGTTTTGTAAAGTTGACAGTCATAAAAATGAATTAGTATGTGAGCTCCTTGTAAAAACATTTTTCAAACCATTTAACAACACTTACAATAATTTGGTTTGTCTACTACAAGTCTGTATTCATTTATGATTCTCTTAAATAAACTAAATTGCAAGTCCCTAACTCATGCCTTATGGGACCGGGTACCCCGACGTTGTTCAAAGGTACCCGGCTATCGTTTTCTTTGCAATCTCTAATGATGCATGCAGAAATAGAGTGAAGTGAAAGATTGAAAGAATAAAAGAGTGCGTCAACAAATAAAAACAACTTACATCCCACTTGATATTCCACAGTAGTTTGGGCCAGTTGTTGCTCCTCTTGTTTACGGTGATAAGTTAAAGTTTGAGATTCCACCAGTTGAAGGAAAGAGTGGAGATGAATCAAGCTCTCGATCTGGAATATAAAAATTAATATGTAATATGATAAATGCAAATGAATTCAAGGAACTTGTTTGCAAACATAGCTGTTCTGCTTAGTTTGATGTATGTACGAAAGATTAGCAGAACTATGAATTTCGCCACCATTTTTCATACAAGAATATTACTTCTGCTGTTATAAATTGGGGTTCTGGTTGTCTTATCAAATGACATCAACTAAATATATGAACGCTGAGGATATAGTGAACGGTGAAAAAAAAATTATAAAGTTTTTCTCCGACTTTACAGTAATATATATTTTCTTACCACGGAAGATTGTGTAGAGTGAAATAGAATCAGGAATGATGTTGGACAAGCAGTTTATGCTTCTGTCTCCAGAATTACCTCTGTCTAGTGATGATAGATCTGTGAATAAAATATTATGAAGAATTGTAAACTTATTCGCAATTCATTTTCACAGATACTGATGAAACAGTAGGATTCTGAAATCAACAGAAACAAAACTTACCAAGTCAGTTTTTAAGATTGGAATAAAATCAGGAATAAAATCAGGAATGATGTTGGAACAAGCAGTTTATGTTGATTCTGTCTCCAGTATTACCTCCGTCTAGTGATGACAGATTTGTGAATAAAATATTTTGAAGAATTGTAAACTTATTCGAAATTCATTTTCACAGACACTGATGAAACAGGAATTTGAAATCAACAGGAACAAAACTTACCAACTCAGTTTTTCAAGAGTGGAATAAAATCAGGAACGATATTGAACTTTCTCATTCAAGACACAATGGATGATGCCGAGAAAAAAAAACGGACAAAAACACCATCTCCCTCGTTTCTTCCATACATGGGATAGTATGAGAGAGAGAGAGAGGAGATCTTATGCATAAATTTCAAGGGGACTTTGTGTACAAAAGTACACTTGCTCCACTCTCTCAACTCTCTGGTGGGAGAGTCGAGTCCTTGAGTTTTTTGTTTTGGGAAATGCAGCTGTATACAGCTGGTAGGGGGAGACTTTGTTGTTGTTAGCTGCTTGTTGTTGTTGTTGCATCTGACAACAAGTTTTGCAGGTGTTGTGAGAGGTCAGGAAACTCTAACGACATTGAAAAACGGTTATTCTAATTAGCAAGCATTCGGAGATGGCCTTCTACGCTGCGTTACTCTTCGTGGCGTAACTTAGCCACCTCAAACTCGAAATGAATCATCGAGATTATGAAAGTGTAATCAGTTTGCTATCTTATACTTTTCGAATTCGAAAAAATGCTTCGCATACAATTCAAGTGTACTTACTCCGGCTCTGGGTCTTAGAGAGCATGAGAAAAACTTAATGTAAACATGACTGATTTTTGTGGAAATTTGCTTATAGCGAGTGATCTACTTTCTCTGAGTGAATATAGGGAGTGTCTGTCTTGACACTCGGTAATCAATCATGCCTAATGTTTTATAATGCTTGAAGACAAAAATAGCCTCCCTCAAAACAAATAGAAGATCACTCCAAACAAAGCAGATACTTTTGTGACTTGAAATCAAGTTGATTTCTTATTACTCTTGCTTTTGAGCATGTGAGCCATTTCCTTTTACTTCAACCTATATATATTTATATGATGGGTGTATAAGATTCTTTCTTTTTTCAACCCCACAAACAACATTTATGAGAGACTCACCATCAACTTCATAATACGTAATAATATGGTAGACTCACTGACATGTTTTCTTTTCTTGTTCCACTCATGAAATTTTTTGACACGACGAAAACACAGGCTGACTTGGAATCGTTCCGCAGCTGTCACAATTTCAGCAGACAGCCATAATAACGTAAGTCAAGGGAGCTACCGAGGTGTGAAATCATTGGCGACACCCCGATCGGGTAAACTTCCAATGCAAGTGTCAATGTGGAGGTGGAAACCATAAAAATAGCACGCTTCGCTGCAAGCAAACGTGAACATCCATTATACGGGCACATCGGAAACTTCGCAAGAAACTTGCGTCGTCCACATCTCATCATGGAGTGAGTCTTGGCAAAGCACCGCCACCACTCCTTCCAACCTATTCATCACAGTCTTTCGGAGTCGGAGACGAGCTGCAAATCTTCTTGCTGCGGTTTGGCCGCGTCTTCGTCTTTTGCTGGCTCGTATGTTGCTTGTGCTCTCTGGGAGATGTTTTGTTACGGAGAAATCGTAAGTTTTGTATTTCTTTTTGTTTTCATTTCATTCTGTTCGTTATTCCCTTTCATTGTTTTTTGTCACAGCAGCACCATGCTAATACATAATTCAATACGCGCAAAGTGAAGCCTCCAGGGAACAATGTATTCCAAGCTATACTCTCAATCCAAGTCGTGCCTCAATGAAATATACAAAAATGTATATATGAATGGAGTATAATGAATCTGCTCTTGGACATGACTACTAATGTTATGATCGAAGCTGAAAAAAAAACTGAGCCAAAATTACTTTTCTTTGTTCAAAACTAAAAACTTTCAAAATCACCACACACACCCTTACAAAGCCACAGATCGACGTGGAGGCAGCAAAGGCAGATGAGGGAATCCATAAAGATGGCACATTTCCACTGAAAAGTATTATTGTATCGCTCCAGAATATTTTTGTTGTTTCTTGTAGGCAGTAATCCCTTGGATTTTTTATTTCAATGCAAAAAACTTCAATTTTCCGTTTCTTGTTGCAGTACAACATTCCGACTGACAGTTCAAACTAAATAAATGTAAAGAGGGACAAACACAATACAATAACATACACAATAAATAATCACGCATCCATGAGTTTGGTGAAAAGTCCTTGCACACACACACACTTATCAAACGACATGCCATATGAAGCTTCTTCCCCTGGAATCAACAGTAATTCATGCGTGTAAACTGCCTCACACTTTTCATCATGGTGGAGGATGAGAAGAGCAAAGTGAAAGTTCATGTGATCCACTCACACTTACAAGCGTTCGTACAATAAGTATGGGTTGAGAGGAATGTATTCAGGATGATGAGCAATAATGCACGCAAGGCGGCCCATCACGTTTTTTTATTGTGCATTATATATGCCTCTGCGTGCATTGTCAAGATTTGCCTGGATACATTACCTCTCAAACCCATACTTTATTGTACAACGCTTGTAAGCTGTGAGTGGATCACATGAACTTTCACTTTGCTCTTCTCATCTCTCCCACCATGATGAAAAGTGTGAGGCAGGATTTACACGCATGAATTACTGTTGATTCCCAGGAAAGGAAGAAAGCTTCATATGGCATGTCGTTTGAAATCTAATGTGTGTGTGTGTGCAAGGACTTTTCACCAAACTTTTTCATGGATGCGTGGTATATATATTATGTATGTCTGTTTTGTATTGTGTTTTGTCCTCTTTACATTTATTTAGTTTGAACTGTCAAGTCGAATGTTGTACTGCAACAAGAAACGGGAAAATTGAAGTTTTTTGCATTGAAATAAAAATCCCAAGGGGATTACTGCTACAAGAACAACAAAAATATTCTGGGAGCGATACAATAATACTTTTCAGTGGAAATGTGCCATCTTTATGGATTCCCTCATCTGCTTTGCTGCTCCTCGATCTGTGGCTTTGTAAGGGTGTGTGTGTGATTTTGAAAGTTTTTAGTTTGAACAAAGAAAAGTAATTTTGGCTCAGTTTTTTTTTCAGCTTCGATCATAACATTAGTAGTCATGTCCAAGAGCAGATTCATTATACTCCATTCATATATACATTTTTGTATATTTCATTGAGGCAGACTTGGATTGAGAGTATAGTTGGAATACATTGGTTCCCTGGAGGCTTCACTTTGCGCGTATTGAATTATGTATTAGCATGTGTGCTGTGACAAAAAAACAATGAAAGGGAATAAGGAACAGAATGAAATGGAAAACAAAAAGAAATACAAACTTACGATTTCTCGGTAACAAACATCTCCCAGAGAGCACAAGCAACATACGGAGCCCAGCAAAAGACGAAGACGCCGGCCAACGCAGCAAGAAGATTGGCAGCTCGTCTCCGACTCCGAAAAGACTGTGATGAATAGGTTGGAAGGAGTGGTGGCGGTGCTTTGCCAAGACTCACTCCATGATGAGATGTGGACGACGCAAGTTTCTTGCGAAGTTTCCGATGTGCCCGTATAATGGATGTTTCACGTCTTGCTGCACGAAGCGTGCTATTTTTATGGTTTCCACCTCCACCATTGACACTTGCATTGGAAAGTTTACCCGATCGGGGTGTCGCCAATGATTTCACACCTCGGTAGCTCCCTTGACTTACGTTATTATGGCTGTGCTGAAATTGTGACAGCTGGCGGAACGATTCCAAGTCAGCCTGTTGTTTTCGTCGTGTCAAAAAATTTCATGAGTGGAACAAGAAAAGAAAACATGTCAGTGAGTCTACCATATTATTACGTATTATGAAGTTGATGGTGAGTCTACTCATAAATGTTGTTTGTGGGGTTGAAAAAAGAAAGAATCTTATACACCATCATATAAAATAATATAGGTTGAAGTAAAAGGAAATGGCTCACATGCTCAAAAGCAGAGTAATAAGAAGCCCAACTTGATTTCAAGCTCACAAAAGTATCTGCTTGTTTGGAGTGATCTTTTATTTGTTTTGAGGGAGGCTATTTTTGTCTTCAAGCATTATAAAACATTAGGCATGATTGATTACCGAGTGTCAAGACAGACACTCTATATTCACTCAAGAGAAAGTAGATCACTCGCTATAAGCAAATTTCCACAAAATCAGTCATGTTTACATTAAGTTTTTCTCATGCTCTCTAAGACCAGAGCCGGAGTAAGTACACTTGAATTGTATGCGAAGCATTTTTCGATTCGAAAAGTATAAGTAGCAAACTGATTACAACTTTCATAATCTCGATGATTTCATTCGAGTTTTGAGTGGCTAAGTACGCTAGAAGAGAACGCAACGGTAGAAGGCCATCTCCGAATGACCTTGCTAATTAGATAACCCGTTTTTCAATGTCGTTAGAGTTTCCTGACCTCTCACAACACCTGCCAAAACTTGTTGTCAGATGCAACACCAAACAACAACAAGCAGCTAACACCCAACAAAGTCTCCCCCTACCAGCTGTACACAGCTGCATTTCCCAAAACAAAAAACCCAAGGACTCGACTCTCCCACCAGCAGACTTGAGAGAATGGAGCAAGTGTACTTTTGTACACAACACAGTCCCCTTGAAATTTATGCATAAGATATCCTCTCTCTCTCTCTCATACTATCCCATGTATGGAAGAAACGAGGGAGCTAGTGCTTTGTCCGTTATCTTTTCTTGCATTTTCATGATATTATTATCACTTCATTCTTGTCCTTTCTCTTTTTCCGTACTCAGCACAGCTCAAGTTTCTCATCATCATTTATTAAAGTTATTTATTACTGTCATATTTTGACGTAGCCAGTTCTCAACATCATCATCTTCTAATTCAATCAAAACACCAAGGATCATCACCACCAGGAACTAAACCGCGACAGCCAAAACAACTAAGCAACTGTAAGTTTTACATTAAAATTATTATTTTTCCATACTCAGCACAGCTCATCATCAAATTTCTCAGCATCATTTCTTATTATTATTAAGTTATTTATTATTGTCATATTTTTACGTAGCCAGTTCTCAACATCATCATCTTCTAATTCAATCAAAACACCAAGGATCATCACCACCAGGAACTAAACCGCGACAGGCAAAACAACTAAAGCAACTGTAAGTTTTACATTAAAATTATTATTTTTCATACTCAGCACAGCTCATCATCAAATTTCTCAGCATCGTTTCTTATTATTATTAAGTTATTTATTATTGTCATATTTTTACGTAGCCAGTTCTCAACATCATCATCTTCCAATTCCACCAAAACACCAAGGAATGAATGACGACGAAGCAGTGGAAAAACTAACGTAAGTTTAACATAAAAATTATTATTTTTCATGCTTGCTTTCTATTTTCACGTTAGAATTTGAGACAAAACAAAAACGATACGCCGAGTTCCTTTGAACACGTGTCGAGGACACAAGTCGAGGAACTCGGCCACATAAAGCATAATTTTAGGTATTTTAAAACACTTTCCTAACGCTACAATTTCCACTCACTCCATATAATCTCACACAACCATTAAAATAGTTTACTAGTACAGTAGTAAAGTTGAGTTGTATTTCATTTCGTTGGACTTGGAAGAGGACAAAAGTTGACTTTGATAACATCTACTCTGTTTCAAAAGTTAGTATAAAAGGAAACTGTTTTTGTCTAGGAATAATTATTATTTCATCTCTGGATTACACAGTTTGAATAATGATTGTGGTTGAGGTTTCTTCCACTACGTACATACATCTATGTTAACCAACAAGGAGAAAAATCTGTTAGATTCACGTTTCAAAATAGGCTAACTTTCAATCTTTTTCAAACATACTTTGCAAAGATTCGATCTGGAGGAAAATAATTTACTCAATTCAATCTAGTACCTCTGAAGTCAATGAAAATGTTGACAGAGTCGTCACTATTCCATTTCCGAGAGGGTAGCAATCTATGAAACATAAGTTGCTGCATTTTGCACGTCTTTGTTATTCCGTATAGAGGCGAAATGATGTACTTTTTCACTGAAAATCTCATGTGGCTCCCACTAGCCTCGACAGTTTTACCAGATTGCAGTAAATTATCTTCCTCATCATTATATGGAACAACAGGTGTGCCTTCGAAATGTGTTCTGTTTCTGCATTATTATTGCTATTGTTCCTTGAAGCTGACGACTTCTGACGTAGAAAGTTCGATACTGCTCAGGCTCCTGACACAAGCCTCGGACCCCCACCTCCTTGGTGGCGGTGGTGGTTGATGATCGGGTGATATTTGTTTAGACATAAACTGTGAGTTGAA
>LJIJ01004164.1:0-15764 GCA_001718145.1 Orchesella cincta
CAATTTAAAACGCATTTAGCATCTGTGTCCGTTTAGTCCTATCATCCAATAACTTTGGAATACTGAAGAGTAGTATCAAATCAAGAGTCAGCTCACTCAAACTGTTACCAACAAATTCAGGTCTCCGTGCTAGTGTGAGTATGGATATGTTTAAGCACATATTTAGATGGCTGTACAAATGGGCGAAATATCGTCAGTCGTTTTATAGAGTGTATATTATTACCTAGCATCCATTCACTTTATGTGATTTCCAATGCTGCTTTTTATCCCTTGTTAAACGTGCCATGGATTAATTCTTTGAGTACTTTTTTCATTCTCTCATATATATATGCATGCTTTCGGATTACCGTAACGAAGTGTATATTTACAAATATTCCATAACCATTCCGTCTTGTTAGCTGAGCAGCAGATGAACATTCTCTTTCACTTCACATTCCTTTCTGACTTTTTATTAAAAGTAACATTCAAACATTTTACAGCAAAGAAATCGAACATAAATTTCAAATAAATCATTTTTAAAAGTGATCAACTTGGTAAACGGGCTTATCATATCTGACGTTAGTTATCTGTCTGTACTATAATGACCGACGCTGACTAATCACAATCTGTTGTTTCGCGAAACGCTTTTGCCGAGAAACTGGAAGAGTCGGAGAGCGATATGGTGAAAATTGAGAAGTTTCGAGCCCGATTTTTGAAAGCAGGTATGAACAAACTTTTAACGAATAAATATTTAGACTATTCTTAGCAAATTAAGTTTTTACTTTACAAACGTTAAATTATTTTTAGCTGCTGAGAAGAAACCCTTAGCTCGTTTGATGGCGAAACATTCAATCCGACAACAGGTAGCAGCAGAGTCCAGCAGTGCTGATAAGGATTACTTTGAGGAGGTTGCGAAGAACATGGAAATATGTGAAGTTTCCTCAACTACTGATGAATTATCATCTCAACCATCATTGAAAGACTCTTCCCAAGAAATTGTGATGCAAGAGAAAACAAAGCATGAAAAAAGGAAAGCTGCCAATGAAATTTTGGAGGAGGGAGCCATGAAAGTAGGAATGGTCTGAGAGCAATTCCAGGACAATGGATTCTCACTCACATCTGCTAAACGGAGAAAAGCAGAGAGCAATCCTACTCCACTCCATTTTATGACGATTGATAATGCTCTTTCTCCAGTTCCAGACACAATGGATACACAACACGACACTGTGGTGAGGCTGGAAGCGGAGATTTCCAAGGGAAGGAGAAGAAATGGATTTCGTACTGGAGCTTGTACTCATTGCAAATCCATCACATTATGCATAGGATAGGAGTGAAGAAACGTCCGACCATTACACCGATCAAAGCGAAACTTTGTCTGAATTCGATTACGAGGAGTTGACTGGGATGCTGGACGAGTGTCATAGCTTTAATCGTGATAAGCGGCTGGAGGCTGACTGTGATCCTCGGGCTTGGACAATAGAGGAGAGCACCGTGTTCAACATTTTGCTAGTTACGGAAGATCAATCGTTAGGGCAAAATGAGAATTTTTCATCTGAGACATCAGCTGAAGCCATTGTCAGTAATATTTGCAAAAGAAAGAGGATAAATGATGTTTATCATGATTTTTACTAATTGAATGATATTACTCGTTTACTTTTAGTTGCAACCAGAAGATTTACAACACAAGTTGTAAAAGGTCCCAAGTGTCCAAAAACGTTCGGAAATAGAAGATCATTTAAGTTTCATGACGTGGCTAATCACGTTAACGCCACGAAGTATTACGTTTGTCCTTATTGTGGAAGCTCTCATAAGTACCGACACTTGTTTAGAAAACATATGCGAAGGTAAGTGTTAACAATTTAATCCAATTTTCAAATATAGTCCTATGATTATTACTATTTATTAACATGGCATGCAATTGGATTTTGGAATACTTCCATAGACCATCGCCAAGTGCTTAGGGCTCCGTCCGCCAACTTTTAGTTTCAGCGCCTTTAATGTTGAAGAGTGTTTAATGGAGACAAAGTAATTTTATTTTTCAACAGTTTCATCAATCAAGTGAAATAGGACATGATTTCTGTGTGTATTTGGAAATACAGATGAGGTGTTTATGTGTATAATTCTTTCTACGTAATTTTCAGGCTAATTAAGCTTTTTTATCAATAAAGGTTATGAGAAGTTGGGCTATCATTGTCACGGTAGATTTTACTATTTTATTCAGATCAATAAATACAATGTTGAAATTAACCCAAAACATATGTATTATGTATTGATTTAATAGAATGTCTTGATGAGTCAGAAATGGATAAAAAACTATTGAAATGTATTACACCTCTCAACTTTGCTTCACTAGCCCAGCTGTCGTGTTTTAAGGTTATTCATGATATGCAGAAATCTGTTGCATTGTGACTACTTTCATTCCTTTACTTCAGGCTGAGCGCATTCAAAGGATAATGCTTTCATGATGGAAAGAAAGATATTAATGAATGAACCATAGAATCACCTGCAGAATATCATTGAGAGAATAACAAAATGATCTACTACACTTATTAATGGTAAACCAAAGTAATTCAAATTTTTATTTCATAAAATGTAGTAAATTATTATACTATCTATCAACTGTTTTTCACAATACTTTGTTTTATAAAAACTAATTTACAATTTATGAATGGCGGATAACAATCATTTATAGTAAAATGGTATTATTTTGCAACATATAAACTCGTCCCTTTCCTTCAAATTAATTAATCTTCTCTGGTGTTTTCATGCAGTCGTCAATATCCACGGAAAGATAGTCAAAGTTTCTTGGTCGCATTCTCAAGCACTTCTGGGAGGGTCTGTGTAACACAGAGCAAAAAATAGAAACACAGCTGCATTTAGGTGTTGAACGCATTTGGAAATGATTTAAACTGAAAAATTTGTCCTTTCTGAGGTGAGTGTGAAAGTTTGTTCGAATATTTATGCTTCCCATCACAAATTCGGTCAATATGTAAATGTAACGGTGTTTCTATTTTTGCTTTGCGTTCCACAACCTCCCCAGAAGTGCTGAAATGCGACCAAAAACTTTGACTATCTTTCCGTGGATATTGACGATTGCATGAAAACACCAGAGAAATTAATTAATTTGAAGGAAAGGGACGAGTTTATATAAAAATAATACCATTTTACTATAAATGATTGTTATCGCCATTCATAAATTGTAAATATAGTTTAATAACAAAGTATTGTGAAAAACAGTTGATAGATAGTATAATAATTTATACTTTCATTTATATGAAATAAAAATTTGAATTACTTTGGTTTACCATTAATAAGTGTAGTAGATCATTTTGTTATTCTCTCAATGATATTCTGCAGGTGATTCTATGGTTCATTCATTAATATCTTTCTTTCCATCATGAAAGCATTATCCTTTGAATGCGCTCAGCCTGAAGTAAAGGAATGAAAGTAGTCACAAATGCAAACAGATTTCTGCATATCATGAATAACCTTAAAACACGACAGCTGGGCTAGTGAAGCAAAGTGAGAGGTGTAATACATTTTCAATAGTTTTTTATCCATTTCTGACTCATCAAGACATTCTATTAAATCAATACATAATACATATGTTTTGGGTTAATTTCAAACATTTGTATTTTTATTGATCTGAATAAAATAGTAAAATCTACCGTGACAATGATAGCCCAACTTCTCATAACCTTTATTGATAAAAAAGCTTAATTAGCCTGAAAATTACGTAGAAAGAATTATACACATAAAACACCTCATCTGTATTTCCAAATACACACGAAATCATGTCCTATTTCACTTGATGAGAAACTGTCTGAAAAATGAAATTACTTTATCTCCATTAAACACTCTTCAACATTAAAGGCGCTGAAACTAAAAGTTGGCGGACGGAGCCCTAAGCACTTGGCTGATGGTCTATGGAAGTAATCCAAAATCCCAATTGCATGCCATGTTAATAAATAGTAATAAACATAGGACTATATTTGAAAATTGGATTAAATTGTTAACACTTACCTTGGCATATGTTTTCTAAACAATGTGTGGTACTTATGAGAGCTTCCACAATAAGGCAAACGTAGTACTTCGTGGCGTTGACGTGAATAGCCACGTCATGAACTTAAATGATCTTCTATTTCCGAAATTTTTGGACACTTGGGACATTTTACAGTTTGTGTTGTAATTCTTCTGGTTGCAACTAAAAGTAAACGTAAAAGCATTCAATTAGTAAAAATCATGATAAACATCATTTATCCTCTTTCTTTTGAATATTACTGACAATGGCTTCAGCTGATGTCTCAGATGGAATATTCTCATTTTGCCCCAACGATTGATCTTCCGTAACTAGCAAAATGTTGAACACGGTGCTCCTCTATTGTCCAAGCCCGAGGATCACAGTCACCTCCAGCCGCTTATCACGATTAAAGCTATGACACTCGTCCAGCATCCCAGTCAACTCCTCGTAATCGAATTCAGACAAAGTTTCGCTTTGATCGGTGTAATTGTCGGAGGTTTCTTCACTCCTATCCTATGCTGATAGGGATTTGCAATGAGTACAAGCTCCAGTACGAAATCCATTTCTTCTCCTTCCGTTTGGAAAGCTCCGCTTCCAAGCCTCATCACCAGTGTCGTGTTGTGTATCCATTGTGTCTGGAACTGGAGAAAGAGCATTATCAATTGTCATAAAATTGAGTGGAGTAGGATTGCTCTCTGCTTTTCTCCGTTTAGCAGATGTGAGTGAGAATCCATTGTCCTTGGAATTGCTCTCAGGACCATTCCTACTTTCACTGGCTCCCTCCTCCAAAATTTCATTGGCAGCTTTCCTTTTTTCATGCTTTGTTTTCTCTTGCATCACAATTTCTTGGGAAGAGTCTTTCAATGATGGTTGAGATGATAATTCATCAGTAGTTGAAAAACTTCACATATTTCCATGTTCTTCGCAACCTCCTCAAAGTAATCCTTATCAGCACTGCTGGACTCTGCTGCTAACTGTTGTGAGGTTGAATGTTTTGCCATCACACGAGCTAAGGGTTTCTTCTCAGCAGCTAAAAATAATTTAACGTATGTAAAGTAAAAACGTAATTTGTTAAGAAGAGTCTAAATATTTATTCTTTAAAGTTTGTTCATACCTGCTTTCAAAAATCGGGCTCGAAACTTCTCAATTTTCACCATATCACTCTCCGACTCTTCCGTTTTCTCGGCAAAAGCGTTTCGCCAAACAACAGAGTGCGATTTGTCGCGTCGGTCATTACAGTACAGACAGATAACTAACGTCAGATATGATAAGCCCGTTTACCAAGTTGGATCACTTTTAGAAAATGATTTATTTGAATTTATGTTCAATTTCTTTGCTGTAAAATCTGTTTACTTTTAATAAAAAGTCAGAAAGGAATGTGTAGTGAAAGAGAATGTTCATCTGCTGCTCAGCTACAAGACCGGAATGGTTATGGAATATTTGTAAATATACACTTCGTTACGGTAATCCGACAGCCATGCATATATATATGAGAGAATGAAAAAAGTACTCAAAGATTAATCCATGCACGTTTAACAAGGGATAAAAATGTAGCATTGGAAATCACATAAAGTGAATGGATGCTAGGTAATAATAGGTACACCTCTATAAAACGGACCTGACGAATATTTCGCCCCATTTTGTAACAGTCATCTAAATATGTGCTTAAACATATCCATACTCACACTAGCACGGAGACCCTGAATTTGTTGGTAACAGTTTGAGTGAGCTGACTCTTGCATTTGATTTACTTACTCTTCAGTAATTCCAAGTTTATTGGATGATAGACTAAACGGAACCACAGATGCTAAATGCGTTTAAATTGTAAGTAAAGAAGTATACAACTCAAAAGGATATGACGGTTTATATCCTAATGCAATTAAACCAGAGTCTTCATGACTAGCAAGCTTTATGTTGAAAGTTGGAAATGTGAAACCAAATGCCTCCATTCGTAGCTACAAAATACAATGGAACAAAAAAAGAACACATAAAGTCTTGTTCTTATTATTGTGAGGTTACAAAACATCTACCCATATTCAGATGACTGAAATTCTCTTGAATTCTATAGGAATGGTGGTCAATGAAAAATCAATATCAAATGCAATAACTGCTTGCAAATGTGGCATAAATGTTGAAACAAAATCAACTCAGTATTTAATATTATGTATGATTTTTGATGATGATGATACAGATAAATACTTGAAGACTTTTAGAATACTATTTGCCAGCAATGTAATTAAAAGTTTAGCAATTAAGCTGCTTTATTTTATTATCACATGTTTTCGACCAAACTATATGGACATTTCTGGTTATTAAAGGTGAGCGCAATTAAATTGAAACATACATTAATCGAAGTACTCAACGGTGAAAGCAGCTCTCATACAACCCCCACGTATTTCATCTATCACAGCCATTGCTACTAATATTGAATTGAATTGAATTGAATTGTCTTTATTTACGTGTTTTCTTGTATCAACCAAAAGGCTGTTCTCCCTACAATAACACAGAGATAGGTCAGTCAAAAATTCAGGGACAAGATCAAATATACAGGCCAAATTGTAAACATAAAATCATAAAATATAAATCATTTATAATACAAATATATAGAGCTCCTAAATTCTAACAGGTAACTCTTTACACTATCAACAAATGAATCTAAAGTTAGCTCTTCATCACAAAATATACTACTACGTTGTACAAACTTATTCCACTCATAAATCGTGAAGTACTTAACTGAATTTTTGAAAAGAGCCATTTTGTGAGAGCACACTTGGAATAGGCGAAGAAGCCGATCCATGATACGAATATTTGTACCATTCCTTGAAGAGATTACCTTTTCTATGTTTAAAAACAAACTTTAAAGCATACAATATTTTCCTTTCTGAAATAGTTAACAAATCAAGTTTTTTATACAACGACGAGACATCCTCATTGTTACCTGCTTTGTTTTTATTGTAGTAAAACGAATAAATGAATCTAGTTATTTTACTCTGAAGCTTGTTAATTTCAGTCACAGACTGAGTGCACCACGTTAATAAACCATAGTCAATTGTAGATATCACAAACGCTGAAAGGAACATTTTGAGTACATTTTCCGAGAACATGCGTCTTAAACTATACATACGGCTGAGTCCCGCATTCATTTTCTTTTCGACATGTTTATAGTGGAGTTTAAAAGATAATGAATTTTCAATTAACTCCAAGATACCTAAATGAAGACACTATTTCTATGTCTTTACCATACACTTGGACCTTATCCGTATTGCTGTTGCACAAATCCTTTGAAACTTTGTCGTTGTTCTTGTAAAGCAACATGCATTTTGTTTTGTCGGTGTTGATTATCAAATCATTTTCTTCACACCAGATTTCTAGGAAATTAACAGCTTCCTGTATCTATACCTTCCTTATAATTAAGACATGAAACATACAGTACCAAGTCATCTGCAAATAGTAAAAAATGGTACAATTAAGCAATTCCCAATATCGTTAATATATAATTGAGAACAACAATGGCCCTAGAGATGAGCCAGGTAAACACCCATTGTTTAAAGCAAAATACGCTGATAGAAATGCGCCATTGATTACTCGAAACATTCTACTTTCAAAGTAGTTAACCAAAATATTTATAAGATAAGGAGGTAAATTAAATTGCTTCATTAACTTCTTTAATAGCTTAGTTCTGTTCACACTATCAAAAGCTTTACGAAAGTCAATGAATAAGGCTACTCCTTTCCCACTTGTCTTGTCAAGTCCATTGTAAAGATCTTTGTCAACACTGTTATCGCTGTATCACAAGACCTTCCTTTAAGGAATCCGTGCTGATACGGATTAAAAAGAGCGCAGCAACTACTAAAAATGCGATCATACAAAAATCTTTCAAATACTTTCGTCGTACTTTTTAATCCAAAAATGGCTCTATAGGCTGACGACTGTGTTAAAGAGCCCTTTCCCTTATAAAGTGGGAAACAATCAGTTTTTTTCATCGTTTCTGGTATACAAAACATATTCACTATATGGGTAAAAAGAATAATGAGAGGCACAGTAAAACTATCTGAAAACTGTTTGTATACTTTTTTAGGAATACTATCATTATCGGGGCGAACTTTTTTTACGTCCCTAATTGCTTCAATATTTCTACCTTTGTTACTGGTGGGACTTCATAGTCCGGATTGAGTTCATAGAACTCACGTTCATAATCTACTATAGTAGAATCTAATAAACTAATATCGCTCGCGGATTCGGGAATAATGTATTCATTGGCAAAAAATTGTGCTATTGCTTCGTTGGTTCCTGCTACATTCCCATTAGAGTCAACCAATTTTGTGATTGGTAAGCTAGTTTTACTTCTAAAGTTAGTGATTTCGTTAAACAGATCCCATATATTACTGGAATCTCGAAGTTTCTTAAATTTATTATTCGCATATAACTTTCTGAGCACCCGGATTCTAAATATTAATTTTATTTCTGAGAGTGGTGTACTCTTTCTGCTTGCTGAGATTAGTTAGATAATCTTTTGACAACCTCAACTTTTCGCGTCTAGCAATTTGTTTTCGAATCTCACTCGTGATCCAGGGTTTGTCATCCCCTTTCACGATTCTAGTCTTAGTTGGCGCGTGCTTGTCTAGAAAAGCTAGAATTTGTTTCTCATAAACTGTGAAGTTTATATTAATATCCTGATTTGAAAGTAAACAGTTCCAATCTAATTTACTAATATCACTTTCCCATATTTGTGGGTCAATTTTACTAATTGCACGCGTAGATATAATTTTTGGTGGACAATAAACTTTGATTTTTTTCATATAAATGTACGTCATAGATGGTCCGAGCCACAATCTATCTTGTCTGACTGAAACCTAGATTCGTTATTCACATACACGTGATCGAGAGTAGAGTACTAGTGTTTTCACAACGTTTAAATGCTTAGTTGAAGCTGTTCTGGTTGGACCAGTTACTTTCTGGAATAAGTTGTACTCTCTAGTATACTTCGCAGTTTTGATTTGTTTGCTGAGGGTAACAAATCTATATTAAAGTCACCTAATATTACTACTTGAGCACCAAGTTTGCAAAGAAAATCGCATACCTCACTCAAAAATTCAAAACATGACTCATTAACATCATAAGGAGGTAAATAAATGAGTGCTATATAAGTTGGTGATAAACCTGTTCTTTTAAACAGACAATATTGCATTCTATTAGGTTTGGTGGTTCTTTAGGAATTCTACAATTTCACAGGTACAGGTATGGTGAATATAAATTAAAGAACCACCACCTTCCTTTCCTAATCTATCAAAACGGAAAAGGTTGTAGTTTTCGATTATATATCATTAGTTTTATCTCTGTTGACATCTAATTTAGACTCAGTAATCCCAAAATAAATATATTACCTCGTTGTTAATAATATTGTATTTCACTGAATTTCGACTTGATACCATTAATGTTGATGTGGCATATTTTCAGCCCCTTACGTAATCTCGGAACGTAGAGATCTGCATCTTCTTTTTGTCGCGATGATCCGTTGTCTTCTTCGAGATTGAAAAAATCTTCGCCGACTTGCTGAAACGGTGTGTAATGTCTGTCCAGATGAAGTAGTGTCGATAAGTTTGTAGCATCCGAGCATTTTGGGCATTTCCAGGTCCCATGGGTCAAGTTGAGTGGAGGGATGCATTTTCTCGAAACTGCCGAATGAAATATTCCTCTACAGGTTGTGCAGTTAATTGACCTGTGGCGAGTGCTTATTTCCTCCTTGCATACGCCGCAGTTTCCCAGTATCATTTTTAAAATAAAATAGAAGGAACAAACAAAGCGAAAACCAGGATCAGGGCAGTGTTTGTTAATTTTTAAAAATATATTATTGCATCGTCAAATTTTAAAAGTGAAGAAAAGCTTGCCTGGTTAGGCAAGTCAACAAGGTGTACACTGATTGTACAGAGTTAGTTCGTATATATATGTTAAATCGTAGTTGACTAGTATTTTCATTTTCAAATTAACAGTGTACAACCAATGTACACCTGTGACTTGTTTTGTTGCTTCCAGTTAGAGTCATCCTTCCTATGTTGAGGAAAGGTAGGTAGGAGATTCTCCAGCCGGGAAGAATGCATGGATAGGTATCGCTGCTTTGTTTTGATAATGGTTGTCAGTTAAATTGAGTATTTAACAGCGATTTACGGTTCTGACAACTTTGAAAACAACACTGTTGTGAAACAGAGTGTTCGATATTGTGTATTTTATGTTTTTCGACATAAAAACACTGGTATAGAATATTTTACAGTTAAAAATAATAAGAGAACGAGCAGAGCACCACCTCTCTCTCTCTATGTCTATGTATACTATCTATGTATTCAATCCGCCTCATCACCAAAGATTTAGAAAAATAAAAAGCCACCTTCCTCCATCCAAACATCTTCGCCTCCGGCCAAAAGCTCCTCCAATTTACATCCATCTGGATCCACTTTTTGCTTTCGTTCGTCATAATTCCCAGATGCAACATTAGTGTCAACGTCCATCTTCATAAAATGACAAAAAATTAAATACGAAATTAAAGTTGTGTTTTAACCCATCTTATTAATATTATTATTTTACCTTTTGGTTGACACATTCACAACGTTGCTGTAACCAAGCTTTAGCCCGCTGAACTTCCTCGCGCTGGCTTTGCAAGTACCATTGAATGATGCTGTTGGGTGCAATAGCCTCTTCCACTTTCTCATTAACCATCGCCTCCTCATCAGTAGTGAGCGGCTTGGGTTTAGCAGCTGCTGGTTTGCGGGCTCCCCTCTTTCTCTTCCTTGAACCTGGGCGAGCAAGAACCGTTTCAGCCGAGTACTTTGTCTTGAGTTCTTCTTCTATTATGGCTTGGGTCTGAAGACGACTTTCTCTGTCCTCTTCTACGAATCGGCGGTAATGACACAGCTCGGCATGACCACTCACATCTTCAGGATGCATCTGCTGCAACGAATTCATATCCATTCTTATGAAAAAATCTGGATAAACACAAGAAGTAGATGGAAGTTGAAATTTAAATCAGTCACAAGCTTAAATAAGAATGTCTAACAATACGCAAAGCTAGAGTTAATCAAGCATTTAAATCGTAAATTGAATAATCAAAGGAATATAATTAAGTAAAAGCTTGGTAGCCAATGTATTATTTCCCTCTTTGTTGAAAGTCGAAAACAGTCTAATCTCAATAATGCAGGTAGTTTTCTTGTCTATTGCGCTTGTTTGCATCAAGATTCATGGAGAAGGGAATGCAGTCCTTGTTTTTCTTCCAAAATGCTACAAACTACCTATCCTCTTCTTTTTTCACAATTTAATAACTTTGTATCACACCGACTCGTTCTTTATTTGTTCTTTGTGGCTACCAAAGGTAATTGAACAACATATTGGGCAGCTAAGTAGATATGATGCCTCGCATTGAAAATGAAACAGAGGGACTCACACAACCCAACATCGCTATGATTATGAACACATCTTTAAAAAACCTAAACAAATTTGGTTTGAAATGTGTAGCTGGGTGAAAAGCCACAACATTTTGAGTGATAATAACATTTCATCCACATGGGGACGATTAAAACTTTAAAAAGTTCAATAGAATCAAACGAAGCTTTGCACTCATATCACGTTCTGTATACATGGAATACTGTCCTGTATGTAGCAAATGAAAGATTTCTTGTGCATTAGGATTTTCAATTTTAACATGCACTGACTTAATGCACTAATATGCTTGCAAGCTTGGAAAATACCAACAAATAGCAATAATATTACTAAAATTAACGAGTTTTAACAATGATGTGATTATTTCAAAGCTGGGTTGGAAGTATGTCCGTTTAAAATATTATATTTGTAGTACACCGTGTCAATAATGCACACAAAACTCATACACGATTAAATAATTTAAAAATGTAATCTCAAATATACAAGAGCACATAATAATAATACATGCATACGTGCAACCGTGAGTAAACAGATGGAACCTGTAGGTACCTAAAAGGATTAGTACTCTTGTCTGCTGTGGTTGCGGCGCTCGAGCTATAATAATCCTTTTTCATGGCTCCCGCAAATACCCGAAGAAATGGACTGCTAGAGATGTATTATCAATAATTTTTCTTCTCAGGTAGGTGTTTCATATAATATATTATTTTCAATTAAACATGATATCGTCTTCTTTGGTTAAAATGGTAAAGGTGAAGTACGTGATCAGAAATGCATTGGGTAAATGGAGCAGCCCGAGTATAAAAAGGGGTTGTGAGAAGCTGCAAATCAACAGTTTTCTTTGGACCCTCTCGGAGTAATCATCAATCTCTCTTCAACTGCTCTCTGGATTCAACTCTAAACAATTGGACTCTGCAGCGCTGCTGCTCAACCTCTCTTCAACTCATCTAAAGCCAAATTGGACTCACGGATCTCTACTCAAGATGGAAGCCATGTCAGCATCAACCATTGCTTTGGAGTTAGCTCTGGCTGTACTCAACGAACCACATGAACGTCTTCCGTATGCGGTAAGTTACTTTCCCTCAGAATGCAACTGCTTATTAATTTTATACTGAAATTTCTTTACTTTTTTTGAAGAGACAACTGCTGCCTGTATCACCATCTGAAAGCACCGATGATGGCTCCTCTTCTTCTGGATTCTGTGGAAGCGTTCCCTCAACATGGACTTTACTACCGGACTCGGAACGAGCAAACCCATTGCTTTGGCCTTCCTGGATGACACCAACCAAGGATAAGGACAACTGCTGCAGCCTCCTGGACAACATTTGGACCTTCCCCTCACCAGCCACTGAGAATAACAGGGATATTAAAGTCAAGGTAAACCATCCAATACCTAATGCTAGTTCTTCTTTCTCTCGTTTTTCAGAAAGCCAGTCAACGACAGCCAGGACGATTGTCAAAGTGGACGTGGAATTCATTGGACCAAATGACGCCCCTCACCATCCTCTCGATCGGGAAGCCTCTGCTCCACGGATGAAATTCACAAGAAAACCGGATGGAATCGCTGTAAACTCCAAAACTGGACAGGTCAGAATTCGCTACATTTACCAATTTAAAGGTTTCCACTTTTACTGCCTATGGCTTACTTATAGTATTTTTACTTATTTATTTGCAGATCTACGTTCCTGATAGACAACACAACGTGGTGCTCATTCTTGGACCAGACGGCTCGTTTCAATCACAACTTGGAGGACCTGGATGTGGACCTGGCCAGTTCCGCGCCCCACAGCCGTCGCATTTGACTCGGAGGGGACCAACTCTACATCACGGACAAGGACAACCACAGGGTACAGGTCTTCAACGCCACTTCAGGACACTTCCTCTTCACCTTTGGATCTGCAGGACGGAAGACTGGACAACTCAATTATCCATGGGGCATCGCGATACTCAACAAGGAAGGATGTTCGTTGGTCGCCGTCGCTGACAGCCGGAACGCTCGAGTACAATTCTTCACCAGGACGGACTCTACTGGACTACTTCGATGCCTTTTAAACAACGGGACGGGAGCCACATCAGTGCAAGGAAGGTCGATCCCTGAAGCACCATCCACGTGGACTTGCTTTTGATCCCAAAGGTATTTTTAAATGTTCATTATAATGTTTCAATTTATCTGGCTTAAACGTCATACTCATGAGTGTTTCTTTCGTTTTTCATTTTACAGGAGACATATTATACATCACGGACTTCAACCACAACTGCATCTTCCGATTGGACCTCGTTCGAAGGACGATGAACCAACTCATCACTTTGCCAGCTGCCACTACCGCTGAAGCATCAATCTCATCAACCAGGATTTTCAACCGGCCTTGTGGAATTGACGTGGATTCTGATGGGAACCTCATCGCTTGCGACCAGCGCCACAACTCTCTCAGGATGTTCCGGAAGGATGGAACCGAAGTGGAAGGATTTCTCAAAGGAATTTCATTCGACATGCCTACTGATGTCTCCCTCTACCCCGGACTACCCGGATACTTGGCCGTCATCGATCTCAACGGAAGAATTCGCGTTATCAACTATTCCAATTAGTATTTTATTTGCTTCAATTGTAAATTTGTTTCTAGTCATGACTTTTGTTAGATTTTTAATGTAAAATGCTGTGATATAAAACATGTACCATATTTACTTCTTATTTTTTAACAGTATTTATGTATCATTTTTTACTCTCCTTGACCGATGTAATACAAATTTGTGAAACAGAATCACTTGTTTTGGCATACTTTATTTCAACGCATTATTTACGGCACCCAAATATTACTTGCATGGAAAGCTGTAAAATAAATCGTACGGGATAACCTAATTTAAATGAAACATTCATAAATTGGTTCAAGCAAAAACGGTGCAGAGAACAAACTTTTGAGGATGATGGAAGGACGAGACAGTTTAAACATAGTGACGATCACTGTGCAAGGTTTCCTTCAAATATATGCATGAACGTGAGAAAGAAGATTATCATAGCTGACAGCTTAGCAAAGGCGCAGGCTCTTCCTTAGCTTTCAAATCTCTTCTATACTTAGGTACCTGTGCGGTTACTACATCTATATGAATTTCCAATTTATAAACTTACAAACTTATAATCCTCCAAAATTTTGATTAAGACTTGTTTTCATGCTGCCTGCAAGATATTTAACTTATTTGTTGTTTTGTCTTTATCTTTTAAACACCGAAAGTTCAGCATACCTAAAATAGTACGTATATATGAATAATAAAAGGAAAAATGTTATTCAAACTTTAATAATTAACAACTGAGATGAGCTATATAAATTCATCATCCAAAATCTTAACGAGCATTTGCCCAAAAAGAAGATTTCATTAACAGAAATTGATTCATTAACAAGAAAAATTGTCATATTCAATAATGGTGGCTGTAAAATCCATTCCAGGAAGTGCTCCATTACTTCGTCCAGCTCTGCAACGGGGCAGCGAGAACAATTACAGATCTAATAACAGAACACAGTCATAAATTAAGGGAATTGGCAATATATCTTTTTTTATCAGAAAATCGGCAGATTTTACTCTTTAATTAATTCTGAAATACGCTTCACGACAGCTTCCTTCCCCAAGTCGGAATGGAACATGTAGTCGCTATCGCAAAGCCGGATCGCTTCCTTCCCAAGAACCTTCAAAAATTGAAGCTCTCGTCCAGCCACTACCCGCAAATTGTTCTTGGTCTTGTCCGAAATCTTTCGGGTTTTCAACCAATCTCGGAAGGCACATAGAAACTGATGAGGTATTATGACGTCCTTTCCTGCCTGATCATTCTCAACTGCTTTCCCCTCTCCGTTGTTCCATCTCATCATCATTAACATGCTTTCAGCTACATGGAATTAAGAGTTTGTTTTAACTCACAATAATACCTCTATATTTGATCATTATGTTACAAATTAGGAAATTCTTGGCAACCGCGTCTATGCTAACACCTTTTTGTTTTGTCAATTGTTGGTTGTAACGAAGTCTCTATTGAATTGCGCATAAACCGTAGGTTCAGAACTCATCCTGGATGCAGTACTTGGGATTTGAGAGACGTCTCCTGCTGCTTCCGGCCAAGATGAGGAAAATGAATTGTTGTGATCGTAATTCCAAACCTTAAGTGTTTCCTGCCTTGGCTCCCCATCCAGATAGCTCCCCATTTCCTCCCACCGCGTGACCTTGAGAAGCTTAATGCAGTGAAGCCCAGATGTTTGGTAGTGATTGAAGACGGGACAGGGAAGAAAATTATACCCTTTCGTTTCTACTTTGACAAGTCGGAGAAGTTGCAACGAATAACTACCGATTTCGCGTA
>LJIJ01004165.1:0-15760 GCA_001718145.1 Orchesella cincta
TTTTAAAATTAAAAATTATTGAAAAATTTGGTTGGGTAGGGCAATGGGTACACATTACTGATGAAGGGGGGACTTATTAATTAAATTTGCAGCAATGGGATAACTATGAGGGGGCTGATAACATGACATGTTAAAAAATTTGGAAAACAAATAATTGATGGGAGAAATACTTGGGATGGTACTAATTCGAGACACGGATGGGGTTCTTTAATGCAGCAATTGACAACGGGTGGGGGACAATTTTTAATTTGGTGGGGGGCACTCGCTTTGGCTAATGGGGAGACGAGCGGCGACTGCCAGCAACACACCAAATAACAGCTCGCCGTCTTGTAATAATGAGGGGGATTTATCCTAAATTATAATGTAAATTGGGGACTGGGAAAATAGGGATGATGTTTCTGGCTACAAAGGGTGTTCACTAGACACAGAAATACACATATAAACGATAGTTAGTTAAACACCGAGTTGAGAACGGGAACCAATGTTCGAGTAGAGTTGCAGCGTCCACGTGAAAACGAGTGTGATGGGACTGTCGGATCGACGATCCGGCAGGGGATAATAAAATACCTTGGGTTGGACGGTGCTAGCGGGTCAGAGAGCGGGGCAAAGTGAGGAACTCATTGCACAAACTAGCAAAATGGCACTTTTGGGCATTAACTTGCGAAAACAAAAGTGCTCCACATTTTTCTCTTATGCGGTCGATGATGATGCGAGTAGAGGATAGTGACGTATGAACTGAAAAAACTCTTGTTGAATGGAATGGCTCTCACAGTCGCGAGACCCTTACCTTCAATTGCTGTGCTATAGAACCTTTATCCTTGATTAGTGCAAAAGCTGGGGAGTAGGTCTAAATGCATTAATTTCCACCCTACGACTAAATGTAACAGTAACTAATGTTTAAGTTTGTATAATCTTTTAATCTACTACTACTGGCTTCATTCAGGAAGACGTAAGTATCACAGTGCCATATTAATTCAACCGACGAAAATGTCTCAATCCATCCTCCCATTTCAATTACGCTGGACAAAAGGATTCAATCAAGACGAGTTCCTTGTCCATAAAAAATTGCACTACCCTACCGCATGAGATCATCTATCTTCTACACTCACTTTTACCATATTTGTTGCAAAGATGCTCAGTTTCAATTCAATACTATTAGCCCATTTTTCCTACAACATACATACATACTCAACAGGTTCGGTGATTCAATAGGAATGAAAAAGGGAAAGGTGGATTTTCAACTCGAGATATTCTCAACCTTCAGATGAACCGACTAAGCATTTCGTAGTCATTTACAGCCATGTAATAAAATGTACATAGTCACTTCATATGCAATGCCTGTAAAAACTGAATTCGAGGAAATGAAATAACTTTGAAAAACGTTTCGGTTGTTTCCGGTTTCCCATTGAATTGTAGTGTGAAAAAACTAAATATTTTTAACCTTAAAATCCCTCATTATATTATCCACGGTCTACTATAGCTCCAAGCACAACTCATAAATATATAAGTGCTCAAATTAGCATAAAGGTTGTTGGAAATTACCTAATTATAAATCGGTACCAACACCAGCAGACAGTTCTGAATTTATGCCCATTAGCAACAACACAGAAAGTGAATGCAACAAAGGGTCACACTACTCAGATCTTTGTAAGATATACCCATCTGCCTAGAAAAATAATTGTGTTCAACTTTTGGAACAAAGATCCTCTCATTCATTTTGCTTCATCTTCATGAATGCCCATTCTTGTATATTTGCATGAAAAAATCACCAAATCGTTTTGACAAGACATTTACTGATGAGCTAGATTCAAGGAATGATGATGGTGACTAAGATTATGACAATAGCCGTAATCAATATTAGTAGTGCAAGGTGATCATTTCAAGAATATCCAAGTATACCTATGTGTAACACAAATGAAGATGATCATCGTCATCCTACAGTTGGGTCATCGGCATCATCATCATCATTAAATTATCAGCATTTCTATTTCAATCATAAAATCACGCCCACTGACAATTTGCTCATGCATTCAATGTAATTGTTTTAAAGTAGCATTATAGTTTGCTACATTACAATCTCCAGATTTTAGTTGCATCAATTGTAGAGCTATTCACTTTAACTAACTGTCCAACTCTCAATATTGCTTCCACACCGGTAATTGTGACTGACTAACTGCTCAAAGCCTCTTATTATCATAAACATGACAATGAACAAGAGAGTGCATCGTCCATTCATTTCATTGCAGAAAACTGACCAACCTTTCCTTTTCTTGCTATTAAAATGGTATGCAGGTTGTAATACAGCTAAATATTATTGCAATAACAATTTACAAAGAGTTGACTTTCTAAGGGACATCACATCAACATTAATGCTGCAATTTCTATGTTGTTCTTTTCTTCAAAATGTTAATGTGAAATGGCATCGAAAGTAGTGTTAATGTAGCATACAACAAAAAGGGGTGTAATGAATGTTGTTCGTTTGTCTTCTTCGGCCACGTAATAATATGAGCTGTGCTTCTCCCTCGTTCAAACCATGCAAGCGACATCGACATTCAAACCAAAACACATATTATGATACAAAGTGAAAATGATTTTTTCTGAAAATTTGCATGCATGCGGCCCAAATGCCAACGCCAAGAAAGAACCACTTCAAAAAAAAAAAATTACGACAGACACGAAGAACTGGGTCGACGAAAGAAGAGTCACTTACTACACTTCGCATATTTTGAAGACTGACAATGAGAGTGAGGTTTTGCCTCAATGGCGAGTTATTAACTTTGTGATGTGGCTTGACGCTATATTAATGTCATGAGAATAGTCGCCCATGCAAATACTGCATGTTCACTTTTCATACGTTTCAAACACAACGATTACGAATGTGTCTGACCGCCGGTTGCTTCATTTCATGTATCATCCCTCATAATATGACATGTGTTTGTTTTTATTGACATTCAATACGTCTTTTTTTCAAATCATGCCACACATTCATGTGTTACGTGTGCGAAATTTCCATAATACCTAAGTATATATAGTTGATAGTACGCCATACGCGTGTTATGTATCACTGATTTAAAAACTTGATGACAGACAACAGTCAGACGAAAGCGGTATTAAATTTCTAAGGAATGAATATCAATCCCAAACTGCACTTTGCAGCATCGCCACAAAATCAAATTTTCAGAATTGTTGCATAATAATAAGTAAACGTAATAATAAGCCGTCATGGTCATCCTGCCTAATTCATATTTCAAGCGTTATTCAACCGCTGGATTACAGACAATAAATCCTATAATTTCGCATTCATTGGCGGCACGTCATAAATCATAAATGGTCAATGCAATGCAGTGTGTGGTGACTGAAATCACCAATACATACATTTTTTCTCCTTTCATGCAAAAGCTATCCTGTACTTCATATTATAAGGGGGATAGCTGCAATGTATTTCATACCAGGAAATATGCATAAATAGAGGAACTGTTTTTAAGATAAATTCATACTGTCTGTGCATGTACACTGGGTACCATGCACAACGCTCTTTCCACAGTTTCATATCCTATTGAGGCTAAAGCTCATGATGGCATGCATACCATGGTTTAGGAAGGAGACTCCATTTTGAGATAGAATGCTGGAGAGAAGAGAAGCTCAAAAGGAGGTCAAGCCAAAGTTTTCCTAAAAGCATTTTCGAGCCTTGAAGGCTCAGTTGGAATTTGTTCATATCGATAAGCAGTCACTAGTTCAAGTGCTCGTAGGTTTTTACCTATCAGGAAATCCTGAAGTTAATATACTTCGCTCAAGGAGTTATTTGGGAGCGTCCTGGTCCTATTTCGGAAGCTCATTTAGGCACATATAATTGTGCCTTCCTTCCTTGGGTGGAATCATTCATTTCCTTGAGGGGAAATATTCTTTCCATTTGTGGAAGCTGTCCATTTTCCTGGTTGGAAACTGTCCAGTTCAGAGTGGGTCGCTTGTCCTGCTGCGCTGTTACTGCTGTGTGCTGATCATCTCATCGCCTCTTGCTGTACTTCTGCTACATCTCCTCATCACCTCAACTTGCTCTCCGTTAATATTTAAGGGTAATTACTACTTAATTGAGAGATATTTGAGGGTGAATTGAATGTGGCATAAAGCATATTGTACGGCACAAGGGTGGGATTAGCACAAGAGTGAAGCTACGCTGACCAGTCAGCCAGTTAACTCCAACGCTTCGTGGGGTTTTGCCAAGTACCGGTTCGACCAAATTAAGCCTCCAGTAGGTGGTCGGACTAGGCGGCGGGTCTTCAGGGATATTGGGATCATATTCCATAACTAATTTCATGAACTTTCGAAGTAGATACGAGTTAGGAACATTCTAATTTACTTAAATTATACTGTAGAAGTGTTACCTAATTTTACTAACTCAGGGGTATTTATTTTAATTACAAGTAGACTACAAAAGAGTATTTGAAGAGAGCTCCTTCAGGTTAGCGTAAATAATCGTATTTTATGAGTAATCAATTAATTTGTAGTTCAATTCATTTATTGCTCAGAATAAATGAATTGAGTTGTATTACTAGCCAAAATAGCTATCTTTGTGATTTTGATGTAATTATTGCTGGTACAGACTGCAAACTCTAATATTTCATGACATTTTTCCATCTTTCATGCTTATCATTCAGTAAAAGCATAGTTCGAGCACTATTTATTTGTGGTTCATGAGAATCAAGCGCACAGGATATTCAAACCATAGTTCTCATCTACTACAAGTTGGCGATCCTGAATTTGTCTTTAATTCGTAATTGTAGAAGCATTTTTTAATTTGATCGAAAATTACGAATCTCCAAAGAAGACTCGAACCTGGCAAGCGTTTTTTTAAATTAAAAATAGTACTAAATCCTATATTGTCGCACGTACCAGCAATAAAGTAGGGAGATTTTATGTTCAGACTAAGGGTAAACTTTTTCAGGTCAAGGTATTTCAGAGTCATAACAGCAGTACACTTGCAATAACGGACACACTCTGGATTCCTTTGTTAGTTCTTCTTTGTTTGTTATATATAGCTGGGAAGGCCTGCCAAATAGTATAGCGCAGTGGAACCTAGCAAAATTCTTCATTGTAATTTTCATTGTACGTTGTACAATTGCATTCTATTTGGTATTCTTGAATTAGGACAAATAATATCATACTCATTTTTCACATCCATTGGTATTAGTACATGAGTCAAAAGAATCAGAGGTAACTCGACGTGCTGTTAAATTGGGTTCAGACCTCAGCATTGTCAAATAATGTCAGGTAGGAAAGAAACGGCGGAAGAGTGGCAGGTTCTTCTGCTCAAAATGCAAACAATGAAGTTTGTAATCCGCAAGCAAATGAACAAGGTAATGCAGGGTTTTTTCGTGATGCCACAACTGAGGAATTAGCTAAGTTGTACCCAAATTTATACTCGAGCACCAATAATCCACAACCTAACGGTAGGAATATTGCTCGAGATGTTTTTGAGGACAGCAATGATGAGGAAGAGGAACAAGGTAGCCATTCGGATACTGTAGTTGCAACGCGTAATAATAATAACAACGGTTCACTGAGAATACCAATCTTCTAAATGAGGTTCTTGCTCAAATGGAAGAAATGCGTATTCAAATGCAGAGATTAGAACAAAACAATGGGGGTTTTAGGGAGAAAATAGGTTTCTCTCAAAAACTAATGCTGACTTGAGAAGGAGACTTGAAGAAGTGGAGCATGAGCGAACTCAGGTTAGACAAGAACTAGAGGTAACGCAAACCGAAGAGATAATCTAAATTCAGGTCATTCTTCAAGGAGACAACAGGTTAGCTATCGCACTGAATTTAAATACAGTAGGAAGCAATGAGCCAAGAGCAATATCTGTAGACAGAAACACACAAGTTGATTCTGTCGTAAATGCGTTAGCCAGAGTTCATGGTCAGGAAGGGCAAACTGCAAATGATCAAGGGAACCTTTCGAATTTAGGTCATTTGAATATGCACACTCAAGCCCACATAACAGCCCAAATAGCTTAGAATACCACCTCCTCCACGATCATCAACAATAAATGATCCTACCAATAACAGCAGTCCCTATTAACACAGGAGCTATTGGCTCTGATGGCGGAGTGAATCCAACTGGACCATCACTCCAACCACAAGGCCATTTGCATTCATCTTTAGGAAATCTCAGTTTCAATTCAAACAAAGAGATTCGCTCGTTTTAAAAACATTGAACCTCCAACATATATTGGCAAGAGGGATTCAAAATCTGCCTATGATTTTTTGCATTCCCTAGAAAAGTACAAATCCATCACTGGTTGCACAGATGAGACACTTTAAATGCTATAATTCCATATGTTTTAAAGAGGACGCATCTAATTGGTTCGAGACTGAGGGCATAATTGAAAGTTTTACTGGCTGGTCAGATTTGTGGTTCGCTTTCGTCGTAAATATCAGTCGTATGACTATTATGAGGCAATTCGTAGGGAATTAGATCAGCGAACTCAAGGTAAAAAATGAATCACTTTCAGATTATATAGGGGTCATTCTTGCGTATTTCAGGCGCATGAATCGGAGTGTTGGGAGCGAGGAAATAATTACCAAAGTACTTTTTGGCCTTCACCCTAGGTATGCAACCTATTACACAGAAATTGCATTTGCGGAGGACTTGAAACATTTAATTATTAGTGCTCAGCAGGTAGATAATTTTGTAGAGCGAAGGAATAATTATAAATCACCTCCAACAGAAAACTTGAAAGAGCCGGGATTAGGGTACAGAGAACCGAAGGGTAATTTTGCTAATGAAAATCAAAGCAAGGTACAAGATACAGAAACAATTAGTTTGTGTAGGAAAGGAAGTGAGCATTATTTTGATCAACGATATAATGGTGGGGAGAACATAGGAAGTTCGCACGAACATCCCGATAGTAGCTATTATCTCAATAATATGCCATCTGCAGCTTCCATGAGTGGGGAAAAGCCCTCCGTGACTTCTTCCAACCAAGGATCTGTAGTTAACAAAAACGTAGGTAGCCATGTGAATCAAACTTTTAGAAATAGAAAAGATTCAATGGAATTCCCAACTCGAAATTTCAGTGCTGGTAGTAATGATCACAAAGGCATTTTGAAGACGGATTCCACACATGCTCAACAAGTTTCTTTTAATAGGTCTCGTTCTGAATCTCCATATAAAAGTAGTGGCTCATCTCACAATTCGCCGTTTAGATCAGGTTGCTTTGCATGTGGCAGTTTAGAACATCGTGTCAGAGATTGTCCAAAGACGGTTCAGGGAAACGAGAAAAGCCCAAATCAGTGGTGGAAGTAGAGAAAGTATTTCATTTCTGTTATGGGTATAGAAAAATAAAACTACCAATTGTGTAAGCTTAAAGGCTGTTTGTACTATATTCAGATACAAATTATACAGTTGTGAAAAATATAATTGCCTATCATTTATCGGTTGTGATCCCAAGGGACGGGATCAAGCGTAGTTGGGGGGTCTTGTGGTGACTGAAATCACCATACATATATTTTTCTCATTTCACGCTGCTATTCCGTATTTCATATTATACGGGGATAGCCACAATGTATTTCTTATCATTGAAATATGCATAAATAGCAGAATCGTTTATGAGATAAACTCATACTGTCTGTGTATGTACAGTTGGTACCATGCACAGCGCTCGTTCCACAGGTTTCATATCATGCAGATACTGAAGCTCTTGAAAGGCATGCAAGTCATGGTTTAGAAAGGGGACTCCATTTTGAGATAGAATGCTGGAGAGAAGAGAAGCTCAAAAGGAGGTCATACTAAAGTTTTCCTAAAAGCATTTTCGAGCCTTGAAGGCTCAGTTTGATTTTTGTTGTATTGAATAGCAGTCACTGGTTGAAGTGCTCGTGGGTTTTTACCCCCTCAGGAAATCCTGAAGTAAAAACTTCGGTAAGTTCCGGATACAACTATATTATTTTACTCGAGTTTCTAGTGTTTTCTGGAGGATAGTAGCTAATTGGTATTTCTCCTTTCGCTTGTAGCTCAAGGAGTTATTTGGGAGCGTCCTGGTCCTATTTAGGAAGCTCATTTAGGCACATATAATTGTGGTGAGTAATTCATTTAGTGAATTATTTTTATGATGAGTAGGGAATGCGTATTTAGAAATCACACACTCATTTGGGGGTTTTTGTGTGATTTTAGCCTTCCTTCCTTGGGTGGAATCAATTTCCTTGAGGGGAAATATACTTTCCATTTGTGGAAGCTGTCCATTTTCCTGGTTGGAAACTGTCCAGTTCAGAGTGGGTCGCTTGTCCTGCTGCGCTGTTACTGCTGTGTGTGCTGATCACCTCATCGCCTCTTGCTGTACTTCCTGCTACTTCTCCTCATCACCTCAACTTGCTCTCCTAAATTAAGGGTAAATATACTTAATGAGAGATATTTGAGGGTGAATTGAATGTGGCATAAAGCATATTGTACGGCACAAGGGTGGGATTAGCACAAGAGGGAAGCTACGCTGACCAGTCAGCCTGTTAACTCCAACGCTTCGTGGGGTTTTGCCAAGTACCGGTTCGACTAAATTAAGCCTCCAGTAGGTGGTCGGACTAGGCGGCGGGTCTTCAGGGATATTTGGGATCATATTCCATAACTAATTTCATAAACTTTGAAGTAGACATGAGTTAGGTACATTCTAATTTACTTAAATTATACTGTAGAAGTGTTACCTAATTTTACTATAACTCAGGGGTATTTATTTTAATTACAAGTAGGCTACATAAGAGTATTTGAAGAGAGCTCCTTCAGGTTAGCGTAAATAATCGTATTTTATGAGTAATCAGTATTAATTTGTAGTTCAATTCATATTACTTTGCTCAGAATAAATGAATTGAGTTGTATTACTAGCCAAAATAGCTATTTTTGTATTTATGATGTGATTATTTGCTGGTACACATTGCAACTTCCAATATTTCATGACTTATTTTCATCTTTCATGCTAATCATTCAGTAAAAGCATAGTTCGAGCACTATTTATTTGTGGTTCATGAGAATCAAGCGCACAGGATATTCAAACCATAGTTCTCATCTACTACAACATATTAAAGAGTTGACTGTAAACTTCTGAGTACCGAAATGGTTTCTGGTTTTGGTGTTTATTTGTTTATTATTTTGCTTTCTATTCAAAACCAAACATTCATGTTTGACCAAACAAAACCAAACATTCATAGAAGTAACTTGGAAGAAAGTTGTGTAGTTCAATGAGTTATCAATAGTAACAAATAACACAGCAAGTCTTTCCATTAAATAGTTACTAGCAAACAACAAAATCTTATCAAATATTGGGACACATTATATAACACGGCAGACCTTCACTAAATTAATGTAAAGGCAACAGAATTCTTTTTGTTCGTCAGAATACCATATGCAAAATTAATTTCACTGTATGAAAATCACATGAGAAATATTATTATAAATTATTAAATTCCCAGTCATTCTCTTTAAACTCGTTTCATAATATGATTGTCAAGGTAGGTGACATCATTTTCAGTCGCTATCAGTATCAATTCGGAACTGGAATCGGGGGAGTTTCTCATCGTCGTTAAAAGGTTGGCTTTTGATATGAGGAAATTTAGATTCAAGCATGAGAATCACGTCCTTGGACACCTGAAAAAACCAACAATTAACAAGCTTCCAGGAATGAAGTCATTGCAAAACATTGTAACATAATGAAGCTGCAAAGTCTACTCACGTCAGGGGCCAATTTTACAGCTACATCTTCCAAATTCGGGGAGCAAGGAGACCATGTAACATAGAGTCGTTCGACAGTGCTTTATTACCGCAACCCAGTCCCGTGCCGAAATATTTTAAGCCTATAATCGTCAAAGGAGCATATAACATCTAATATGCCAAAGTTTGTATTTCGCATGCTATTTGAAATTTACATACGTGTCAAGTCGGTGATGTTAGGCAAACGATATTTTACCCATTCTCATTCCTAACAGCACCTCTTCCTTCACCCTAAATTTGTCAATATGCAAGGCTTCCAAATCCTTGAAGTTTTCACAAACGACTTTAAATGCATCCTTGTTTAGCCTACCCAAGCTTTCTCAGGTTTGGCATAAATCTTTGCCATCCCCGCAAACTTATTCCGTGAAGATATAGCCATTGGATGCTAATACGAAAACCTCCAACTTTGAGCAAACAACTCTTTCTTTCCCCAGTTCAGCGTCATTAATGTCATCCAAAGGAGTATTTGTGAAAACGAGACCCCTCCTTTTGATCGAGGTAGCGCAAAGAAAAGTCGTCTTCGTTCTTTAAGCATTCCCAACGCCCAGCATGTTTTCTCCATCATCTCTTCCATCACAACCAGCGTCTCAAATTTGGGGTTGCTTTAGAAATAAATGGCTGCCAAAAACGTTGCCAATTAACTTCACTCCGTTAGGTGCGGAAGGTTAACTCCAGTTGGAAATTCGATAGGGGGTGGGTCCGCAACAGCGCTCGGTACACGGTCAGTTTTTGAAGGGTGTTGCAGTGAGCTTCCAGGATCATTCTGAATTTATCGTCACCATGGGGTCATCAAATCCCATTTCAAGGACCAAAGACTTGAGGGGAAAGGCAAAGTTGCGAAGGTGGAGATTGACCTGTGAGACAGTCTTTTAGTAGCGCGAAGACTGACGGAGAGGATGTCCAGCTCTCGAGTTGAGCCAAGATATGTGGCCGCATTTTGCCCGCAGCATTTCTACGCAATCCAAACAACCTTGAAGTTCTAGGTTGCTGCAAAACGGCCATGACGGGCTGAGATTCTGGAGCTTCAGAACCTAAAAAAACAGAAATCATTTACTATGAGCATCGTAGGATCGAAACTTCATAAGATATTAATCATGAATGTCATTGTCATATTTACCCTGATATTCGGAAATCGAGCAAAGAAATGCGACCAAAAACAGGAAACTCCTCTTGACTTTAACTTGCAATTAGAAGTAAGCCCCAGACTTATTTCAATGAGATAGTTCCCTCGAATTTCTTGAGATGAGGGCATGAGATTCTCCTCCCAAATGCAAATGATTATAAAAACTGGCAGAATTGGTTGTCCACATTTGTACACGTTCTTTTCCAGTGATAAGAACTGAAGGTTTGGCATAAATTCAAAGATAACACGCTGGAAGTCTTCTCTCGTGTGAAAAACTGAGTTGGAGCACTTCAAGTGAGTCATTTTGTCCCCGACCTTGACCAAAACTCCAGTTTCTTCCGATTGATTCTGCCACCAGCACTAAACTTGAATTCCCAATCTTCAAGCTTGTATTTCTTGAAAACCAAATTTCCCCAATAGGAGATAAGGGTCACCAGCTGCTCGAGCATGTCCAGATAACACTCAATGTAGGGACACGAATTGTTTGAGCGATAAATACGGCCGTTTACAGATATCCACGTGTTCCGGCGCCAAGTTGACAAGGACGTCTACCAAAGAGCTTTGACACCTGCCTCAGGTCAGGGTCAAAAGAGAGAAGTGTGGTAATATATTTTGACTTGACTCGACTTGGCTGAAGAAGAATGTAAGTGAGCGAAGATGCTGGGAAAGTCTGGCAGTCTCTCCGTGTCTTTTCCTATCATTAGGGGACGGTTCGCTCGGCGTATTGATAAGCATATTTCAGTACAGCGTGACGGTAGAAAATACGGTGGCGAGGATTACAGTAAAAAACTACAGTTTTGGCCGAAAACTGAAACCCATCTCTGGATCGGTAAAAATTGAATTAAATTTACCACTTCACAACAAAGACCACAGCATGGGATTTCAGAGCGCACGATTTAGTCTTTCTAGCCTACCGTACTTCTTACAATCCGAATTCTGCGAAGCCTCCGGGCTTCACAGTACGAGATTGTGACGGTGATTGTGGTACCGTCACCATCACAATCACAATACACGGTTTGCGAAGGGTCCCTATTGTTTGAAGATATCTAAAAGAATCATGTGTACCCGAAATGATTGCCCTTGACCCTACTGAAAAGAACGGTCCACAAAGTAAGTTGCTTTTGCTTAATTGAATGAACAACTACAACAACGATGGGACAATAAGAAGAAGTAAAATTAACTTTAGGATAGCTCATAGTCCTGCGTGTACGTTTCGTAATACGTTTTTGTATTTAGTTTAGTAACATGTTTACATGCTTCTAGGATTCGGCTGCTTTCACTCGTATTTGTTCTGTAAGTATCACAATTTTAGGTACCTTCCGCTTTTCAATATATGTTCAACTATTCAAATATAACCCGCAACTCAAGGCCGTCTCCTTTGTTTCGGACAAGTATAAAAGAGCCTCCTAAAGCTAAAAAGGTCATCATTTGCCGATTTTCCGTTGGTGAATTAACTTCGCGACAGAAACTCTCCTCTTAACCTTCCAGAGAATTTTGATCCAAAATTCCTGAAAGTTAACCGTAAATTTTTTGAAGTTTCCGAAGTTCTTTTGACTCGAGTTTTAATTTCTCTCAACGTTCCCGAAAATTTCCTTCCAATTCAAAGTTTTCTTACTTAAAGTTTGATTTCTCTCAACTGTAAATGAATCGCCGCTCAAAGTACATGTGGACAGACCTTGACCGCGAGAGAAAAATGGAAGTCCCGAAGTCACCAACATCTCTAGTGGAAGCCTCTATCTCAGAAGTTACTGCTGGACCGAGCAAAGTCGCCACTGAAAAGGAGAAGGTGGCCCACTCAACCTCCATTTGAGTTAACGACGGAACAAACAACAGAAAGCATTTCTGGAGTTCCAGCCATGAAGTAAGTACATCACACAATTACTTTCTAAATTTCTTAATCCTCTTAGCAATTTAATATTTCCTTTCTATGCTTTTGCATGTTTTCCAGAAACGACAGAGAACTCCCAGGTCCTGACGGGAATACCGATGTTCCCGAACCAGTGAAGGAATACTTAGCTCACGAGAAACGGGAAGAAACTGCTCAACCCCGACTTGAGGAAGGAGCACCAAACTCAGCTACGGAAGATGTTTCTACAAATGATGATGAAACTGAACAAATTAAGTGCGTAAAATCACAATCTTTATTTTCAATGTTTGCTGCAGTTCAACTAACACAATATTGTTTTTCTTAATTATATAGGAGCATCGTTGCTCTGCGTAGAGAAATTCTTCGCCTGAAACTAAGTATTTCTAATGCAGTCAACCCAGACGTTGTTTCAGCCTCCGTTGATGTAGTCAGCCCGATCGTGTTGGAAATTCCCGTCGACGAAGCCACTCAGGAAGCAGAGAAAGCAACAACTCATAAAGCTGTGGAGTAAAGGAGAATCTAGAGACCGAAAACCTTGCTGAGTCCCCAGTCATGGCGTTAGTGAAGTTTAAAAATTCTATTTTTCCCCAAATAGTTATCAATAATTTATATTTTAATGTTTTCCTTTTTCTTGTCTTTCAGAGACGAAGTCAAAAGCCAAAGGTCTTGCCGAACGACTGACGTTCCGGCGCCACTACTGGAAAACTCTGTGCAGGTTCCTGGAAACGACGGAGAAAGCAAAGGAGCTGTGAAGGAAGCCTGTGCTCAAACTTCCGATATGCCGATGAAGTAAGTAATTTGGAATTTTATTTTATTTCTTATTGTTTTCTGAGAATTTAACGATTCATGTTCATTTATGTTAAGAAACGAGGAGGAAGACCAAGGGGTAAATGGAAATACTGAAGTCCCCGAACCAGCGAAAGAAAGCCCAGCTCAGATTTCCGACAAACGGGAAGATACTGAGACTGCAGAGACGTTTCGTGTGTGGAAAGAAGCCACTCAACCTATGCCAGAAATCGAAAATACTCCTGCGACTCCAGTCATGAAGTCAGTAAAATTTCAAAATTCTATTTGTTACATATTAGCATACCATGCTAATATTTAGTACGTGTAAAAGTCAACATATTATGTTTTCAATTTTCTTGTTTTTCAGCGATACGAATGACGATGAATGGTCTGTTGAGACGATTGAGTATCCCAAACCACTGAAGAAAGTCTCAGCCCAAGTATCAGAAAGCCAGAAAGAAACTACAGAAGCTTCTAGAATCGAGGAGGAAGCCACTCAACTTCTACTTCAAGATGCAGTTGCGCAAGAAGTCGAAAGATTCGAGTACGTAAAATTACAAATTAATTTTCATGATACACCAATTAAGCAGTCTAATACGCGCTTATTTCGCTGTCGTATTTTAGGAAAACACTCGCTTTGCGTCGGATGCTTCCAAGCGTGATTCCAGGCAATGAGCAGATCTTGAGCGCAATTCACGACTTGACTCCTACTGACATGGCCAACATTCTGGAGAAGATGGGGTGCTTAGATTGCAAGGCAATTCCATCCCCTTATCGGCTCTTCCAGTGCCCGCGAGGTCATCACTACTGCGTTGAATGCGGAGCCAAGCGTTTCACTACGGATGACAAGGGAGATATCGGCTCCGGCAGTTGCGACCACGAGATGGAGGACACAAGAGATGGATGTGAAGCCCCTCGCGGAATCGGAAACGACTTAATTCATGATTTCCCGTTGGCAGAAGGCGAAATCGAGGAGCTATCCAAGGACGGTGAAACTGGCAAAGTCAAGTGCTGCCTCAGAATTCGAAAGAGCATGGGAGACGCGTTGTACAAAGCCGTGTACAACAATACCAAGTGGGATTGCCCTAACATGGAATTAGGATGCAATGAAAAGATCTTTGGAAGAGATCTTGAGGAGCACGCAATGGATTGCATAAGAAAATTCGGATTTTTGTAAATATCTTTTGTTAGTGCTAGTTTTTTTGAATGAGCAAATCGGAATGCTTTGTTGAGCTATGAATTGATAAAAAACAGCAGTATTAGATGTTTCTGAATATGTCTCAGTTTCGACCTAATTATTAAAAATGGTGGTAGTTAATAATTTTTATACAATATCTATAGTTTTGAAGTTGTTCCTAAACAGATAGTTGTTTTCTTTTTCGTAATTGTTTAATAAATTCTGGGTTCAGGATTTAGATTGAAAGGTTAAACTTTTGAATGGATCTACTTTATTATGGCATTATGATTTTCCGACGTTCATTCTTCATAATAGCCCATAATATAATAATAATTCAATACCCACTAGTTTTGCCCATGTCATTTTTCTCGTTTACCAAACGTGAGCAGATTTACTTCATGGTCCACTGTGGATTGTTGTATATAAAAAGTGTATAATATATCAGCAAACGTGGCAACCTGACGACCTGACCTGAAACCTACTGACGACTACGACGACTAAACTCGTGAGCTGTAATTCAAAAGCTGTAGAAACAGAATTTTGAGACTTGGGTAGAGTTTATGGAGCATTACCGCTGGTCGTGAACTATTTTCCGTCCAGCACTACCGACACGGATGTGGGAAAATCGTGGCTTCAAGCATCCGCTTGATTATCGCAGTCACAGTGTAAGAAGATTTATATTACTAATAGTTGAGATTATAATTGGCTATCAAGAATATTTTAGTTTCACATCACACGAACAAGAAACATTGTCATCACGAGGAGCCCTTTCTTGTGTATTATCTATAAAGAAATGTAACTGTAAATTAAGGTTTCACGATTCCCAGCAAACTTTTGACAAAGTTTTGACCGAGCGACTTTGAAGAACTACAAAAAACTAGTTTCCACTTGTAAAGTTCCACTTCGTTCGAGCGACGCGACGGTGAGGATTACCCAGCAGCTACCTTCGTGAAGCAGAGGGCCAAGGATAGCCATGGAAAACTAATCGGAAGTATTGAGGATCTAACCTGCTCTGAAAACTGCGCTAGTATCGTTTACAGCATGCCATACACTTCAA
>LJIJ01004166.1:0-15759 GCA_001718145.1 Orchesella cincta
TTTAAGCTATTGCCACTGTCCTAATGAAAGTAATTCAACTTCTTGAATGATGGAATTCAGTTTATTTAATCAAATCAAACCCGACATAATGTGTGTTTATGTGTTTAAGCAGGGAAATTAAACTGTTATTGAAAGAGTGATTTAGCAATTAAATAAATAACGGCATTTCAGACTTTTTAACTTTAGTTGGACACAATGTAGCTGACCAAAATGTTAGAAGCCTGTGCGTTCATTTGCATTATCAAACCAAGTCTAGATGATTAAATTCCATAACAAATTTTTACCGTGATATAATATGGTTTTCGACTGCTAATTGATAGGTTAGCATTTAGGAAGCGTTCGACACCGGCTAGGTGTTAGAAATTTCTTAATAACAGGTTATTTCATTTCTAATATATCAATAAGAAAGCTTCAATGAATACTGTATTGTGATGGAGTGCTGAAAATTAAAACTCCGTGTGCATCAGAGTCGTTTGTTATTATAGCTTTATGGTGTGCATGCTTTTTATATGATTCTAAACGATGGGTCTCAGTTTTTGCTTGCTACATTGAACGCTTTTGTCTTTTTTGCGAAACATATCGTTGTAGCTGTGTAAAATATTGGAAAGTCTCGGAGTTCTATGTAGAAAATAATATGGTAGTTAATACAGTAATATAAAGATAGGTGTACATTCATGTAGTAATTAGTGACGGAGCAGAATCAATAGGTAGTCCTTGTCAGTTTAGATGTGAATCAGAATAATTGCTGGAAAACATATTCGCTAAAATATTATCGAGTATGTAGAGTTTGAAATGTTGGAAGTAATCAACATTTGTATTCAATTCTCTATCTCCTTAAACGTACAAAAGGTATTGCATGTTTTTAAATGTAAAAACGTTTCTAAAATAAGATGTTCCAGTGAATAATAAAAGGGAATGAAGGGATATTGTAGATATTCCAATTCCGCTATGTAACCCGCACTACATTCGTGGTAGTTCATATAGCAACAAGCAAGGAAGCACTTTTATTTTAGATCGTTGAATGAGTATTCAAATAACGAAACCTGCTATGTTTACTGGATATTGAACAGATCATTTGACCAAAAACAATTGTTTGAATTAGGACTGTTAGAACCAAAGAACGCAACGGTTACATAATTTTGACATGACAAGCTGCAGTTGCCGGTGTTCATGCAAGTTTTGATTATTATTATTACTCGAGTAGAAGTATAAATTCTTTAAAACAAATACGTCCTCAGGAAACATCTTGACGCAGACATTAACAGCCCAAAAATACACTTTGCCTATGATAGCACCATCTTCATTATATACTCAATCTACGGTTAGAACTAGAATCCACAACTGCTTTGTATAGTTGTTTCAGAGAAGAATCAATAGGTAGTCCTGGTCAGTTTAGATGTGAATCAGAATAATTGTTATTAATCAATTTTTATCGATATGTCAACTCAAAGAGTGAACAGTAGTTCTTACGCGGACAACGTCTCGTTAGAAAAACATTGAATTCATCAAACCCATCCACATACGTTTTACTGCGCATGGAACATGCAATGGTATGGCACTGTTCGCAAATTAAAAACATTGCTAAAATAAATCATTTTGATAAATCATTAAGGCAATCCTTGTAGAAATATTGTAATGTTCAATCTGTGCAACTTTAAGAAATTTCAGTAATTTCCATTGACATTTTGATTAGCTCTACAAATGTATTTTAGGATCATTGCAAACTTTAGTTTTTAAAATAACGATAAACTGTTTTAAATGTTAAACTGCAAGTTGATATTTCGGGTCAAGAAGAATTGGTTTAATTATGTTTGACCGAATAGGATCACGTCATTCGTTGTTAAAGTAGTTGAAATATGATGGTCAAGATAGATCTTTCATACTTCATACTTTCTTGAGTTACTGCTCAGCAGTTGTTACGATTCAAGAGTGGTGGACACCAACTTTCTAATATGATATGCACATTTGTGCAACTTTGGGTTGCACCTGGTTATTTGAATTAATTTTGGAAACAATTTCACGACATTTGAAACAAAATATTTTGGTATTGGATAATTTTCCTACAAAAATTAGGCAACTGTCAAGGCTCAGATCAGGATTTAGAATTTTTTTTAGAAAGGTCAGACGTAATAAGTACAGCAATTAAAAATCACAAATAGCTGGTTTCGCTTCGAATTGCGGTGCTGCGGAAATCTAATGCTAAGTCAGTATCTTGGCTTCTGCTTGTATATATCAAGTCGCAAAATGTTATGTTTATTTGAAAATGTATATCTCTTAAACATTTTCTAACTTTTTGATTTTTCAACTGGATTAATTGTAATTAAGTCTTTCTTGGATATAGCATTCCAGAACCTTCGAATAGATACAAGCTGCTTTTTCATTGCCATGTAATTCCTTATTTCGTTTTTTGTTCAGTTACGGGATAAGCCTTGACTGAAGATCTTTTGCTACTGCACAATTTCCAGTAATATTACGTACATATTATTACATACATATTACGTCTTTTTGTTTTAAGGTACGAAAATTAAACTATTATTGAAAGAGTGGATTAGTAGATAAATAAATAATGGCATTTCAGACATTTTAACGTAAGTTGGACACAATTTAGGTGACCAAACAGTTAAAAGCGTGTGCGTTTATTCGTAAGACCAAACCAAGCCTTGATGATTAAGCTTCCATAAAAATTTCTTCACCTGGATATAGTACGCTTTTCGACTGTCGATGGATAGGTTATCATTTCGAAAGCATTTAACACATGCTAAGTGTTAGACGTTTCCTAAATAACAGCAGTTATTTCGTTGCTAATAAATAAATATAAACGCTTCATTGTAAAATGTATTGTAATGGAGTTCTAAAAATTAAAGCTACGTACGCAAGGCTTGCGCAAGGTTCTGAATGATGTTCGTCTTCCTTTGCCACTGCAATGTATGGTTTTGGTCTTTAAAAGTAAAAAAACATTTCGTCGTAAATGAGTAAATAAATAAACAGGAAGGCTTCATTGTAAAATGTATTGTGATGAAGTTCTAAAAATGAAAACTCCGTGTATAAGCTTTGCGCAAGGTTCCGAATGATGTTTATTTCTGATTGATACTTTTGGTTTTGAATAGTGAAACATGTCGTTATCGCTGAGTAAAATGTAGGAAATTCTCCAGGTTCTATGCAGAAAACAATCCGATGGTAAATACATAAACACTAAGGTAGGTGTGCAGACATGTTATAATTAGTGTAACAGCAGTATCAATGGGTGGTCAGTTTAGGTTTGAAGAACATATCCCCTCAAATATAATCAAAAAAGTAGAGTTTGACGAAATTAATAATGAAAACTAGTATGTAATTTTTTGTCTCCCTTTAAACGTGCAAAAGGTATTGCACAGGTTTAAATGTAACAACTTTACTAAAACGTATTCCACTGAATTATAAAAGAAAATATACATAGGCAAACTTTGAAATTACTATTGCGATGTGTACATTTTATTTTAGCTGCAGTCGAAATAGCAACAAGTAAAAAAACTGTTTCATTGCATAAATTGGTATGGGTATTCAAATAATGAAACCTGCTATGATTACGAGAAATCGGACTAATTATTCGACAAGAAGCAATTCGTTGAATTAAAACTGTTAGAACTTGAATCCACAACCTTTGCATAATTGTTCAGCTGGAACCATGCAGTATGGAATTAAAAAGCTTCCTTCAAATTTCGCAACATTAGCTTTTCATTATCGAAAAAGATTTCAGTAAAATGTCAAAGTTCATCCTTTGGGAATGCGCCTGGATGTGCAATTCAAGCAGCGTGATGGTCTTAAAGTCCTCAACTTTTTTCCTTCTATTCCTTCATCTCTTTGTGAAAATACAATTAGAACCCCAGCCTCATAAGTTTGAGACTACACGATGTTTGTGATTTAACAATTCGGACACTTATCACCTATCGATGGCGATGGCTACTCCGGGATTTAGAATAAAACACATTTTACTTTAGTGCATTGACACTTTAAGTTTATTTAGGTGAATTCTTAGGCCATTGAATGTATAATTCATTGCAAAATGTATTGTCAGTGAAGCTACATTTACATTTATACCGGATATTTAATGGCATTTCCCCGCAACTGTGTAATCATTCGAAAAGGTATCATCGAATAATGGTAATAGACTTTTTAACCTTTGTCAACACTTTCATTTAGCCGACGTCGTTAAGTGACGTTTTGTTAGCGGTAAATTGTTAGAGTCTCCTAAGCTTAAAAATTGGATGGTTTTTCTGTTTAATGTTTAAATTGCCACTTTCTGTTTGTTGGTTTTCATTTTAATGCGCTAAACTGATTAATGGCCAATTGCTGTCCAATTGAAACTAAATTTCTCAGTGTTTGGAATGTTTAATGTCGGTAGCTATAATACTAATTATTTCGAATGTATAGGTATAGAGCATAGATGTTAATTGTCCACGGTTAATATATTATAAGCCATGGACAATGATAATAACGGTACATAACGGCTAATTGGCAAATAATGGCTAAAGTGGATAGTAATGGATATACATAGTACTATGTACATGGATATCCTATACCGATGGCTTTTGTGCATATTTGTTGTTGATCCGTATCCGTAAAACCTTTATCCAGGTATCTCAAACAAGATCAATTACGAAACGCAGCACAAGCCATGTATAAAAAAGACCAGCTTTGGAGATTTTTCTAGAAGAGGAACTTATGATTTGTATTTTAATTTAAAAACAAAGAATAGTTCTAGATTTTATCAGTAAGTACCAACACGTTATTTTCATTCCTTAGTTGGAAAAGGAACTTATGACTTGTAGTTAAAAGAAAAAGAATAATTGAAATTGATTTGTTAAGAAGAATTTAAGTAGTTGTACTGTGTCGAGATTTTATCAGTGCCAGCAAGTGTTTACAGAAAACTTGTGTGTTTTTACTAAATTCTGTATATTACATTATTTGTAGCTTAACAAACGGCGTATACCAGCCCATTGTCGTTGTGCAGAACGCACAAATCATAAAAGACAACGTGAAACTTTATATGTATATTATTGTCCACTTTACCATTAAAAGCCATCTGAACTAGGGTGGCCATGTCCGGTTAAAATCCAGGCTAATAACGGACATGGCCATCACCGTTATTATCCACTTAACATGCCTGAAAAGTACTATGTCGTGCTTCATCAGCATTTCAGTTTATATATGAAGGCATAATCCCTAGGATTTTTTAAACATTAGCTTAGAGTACTTGATTGAGTAGTGAAATTTTAGAGACTTAAACATGATGCAAAGAAAGCGTAATGGGATTTAACAATTACGGTTTTATTCAACTTGGCAGTAAAACGTCACATGGATAATTGGCAAGGTAAATCAGGAATCAACTAAATTTTGAAGGTACTTGGCCTACCCGAGAAGAATTGGATTTAAGTCACTTTAGTAACAGAAGCAACACACCTACTTAAATTTTATAATGCAGCTTATTATAACAGAAATAATGGTTGCCAGGCATGTGTTATGAATGTAAATACTTTAGGGACATAAATGTATAATCCTTGTTAAACGATTTTCTGTGTTTTTGGGAACCTCATCCTTCTTCGTAAAATAAACGTAATGTTCAAAAGGCATTAAGTGGTTATCATAAACTGTTTTTCAGTACTGAAGATTGATAAATTTAATGGAGTCAAGGTAATCATGTTTAAGCTGGTTTTTTGCACTGAAACCGTTTCGGTCACGCAAACCAGACTTTTCCACCATCAGTCATTTGAAATGACGTACGTTCATCGATTTACGTAAACTTAAAAGTGGTAGTTTAACAGTTTACTTATTTATTACATGAAACCTGGCCACTCAACGTTCATTATTCAATCCAGAACTAAGAAGAAAAGCCGAAAGATTTGGTTTCAAACCGATCTAGAATGCAGTAGAGTCGTGCCATAAATACTTTCTAGGAGGATCTTGTCTGCATATTATGGAAAGGTATTGGTGATTATCCGATGATAAAAAATTTAACGGATAAAACGGCATGTCCCTCTCCAGGACTCGAATCAGATAGCATGATTTATTGGAGATGGATTGGTAAGTAGATATTTTCTTGAATTCAATGTTAGTGCAAGTCTTTCTCCTTGTTTTGTACATTTCCTGTGTTTTTTGTTAAATAATAAACAAAGGTATATGAAAGACGAGCAATTTTTGGAAAGCATTTGGATATGACAACTCATGCAGTTGTTTAAATGGGATTGACTAAAAAATAGTGTCAGTTGGACCAAGAAATTATCAAAAAAGAAAGCAAAAATTGGAAGAAAAGTACTAACACCCCACATATTATATGATCACGACGATGGACCAAAAAAGTTGACTTTGTCACAGTTTGGTGGTGTGTACTTGCTCTGTTTTTGTGTGATTTTAATTTCATGCGGAACATTTATATGGGAAATTGTAAAGTATCGGCGTAAGTTGTCGCTAGATTCCTAATCATTGAATGATTTAGCTCTTTTTTTCACAGTACAAGACCTAAACTAAATAAATTGTTGTCATCACATAGAAAATTCAGCTTTGGAGTCTCAGCAACAGGTGTAAGAGGCTGTAGATAATGGCAGCATTTCAAATAATAATGATTCATTTAATGACGGCATCCTAGATCAACTTAAAGATGAGGATGGTGATGGGATTCCAAATCTATAAGACGATGACGATGATGGAGTTAATGATGAGCTGTAGTAATTGGAAATATTAAAGGATTCGGTGATGAGGCATCATTCAAACTAATAAAAACAGATACACATAAATGCAGAAGGATTTTTGTATGTAACTTGCCAACTGTAATACAGAATAGAGCATGGGCAAAAGAATTGTAATTGGTAAAAACAGAAAAAATGTTTAGGAATGACGCAGATAATTTTTTTTAGTGGATCTGCAGATTACCATTGAAAATAATATTATTGTTTACATTAAAACCATAAATTAGTCGTTGATGGGTCAAAAAAGATTAAAGTCATGAGGAGCACAAGTGTTTGGAGTGATGAGGAACAAAAGTATGTTTTCCTCATAAGGGGATTTACAATTCACAAACAAAGAACAACCTTTAATGTAGCATGGTGCGAAAAAATTAACTCCCTTTCTCACGCGTTGAAGAAACTCCACTAGCTATATACAATGCACAGCAATATGGAGCATTCTCGTTAGCAATCGAAAATTAAAATATTGAACACGTACACAAATTTGCATTAGTTTATTATGAACAAATCTGCTAATTAATTAAGGGATAAAAAATATAAGTATTTTACTTAATTTTTAAAGGAAGTCAAAAAATCACATGATTTTTAAAACATTTATTAATTAGAAGAAGTTTCTTGATCAAGTTTCATTCACTCATTTTGTGTTTTGCAGTAACACGTATTTGGGTAAAAATCCACATTTCGTGTAGCTGATGAGAATTACTCATTTGGAATTTTTATAGCAAAAGCCACACAAAAGTACAATAATATTTACAACAATATACATTTATCAGACCACAAAACAAGACAAAAATATTCCCATATCCGGCCTACTGAGAACTTCTCAATGAAGCTGATTCAGATATATGTATAACACTCACGTTTGCTACAATTATACTCTTATTGGAAGCTCTGACGTTCTTGCGTAATTCCCATCCAGACAAAAACAACAATAAAAAAGCTTTGCCTCGCCACAAACAAAGTTATAACTTTGCTTGTATTTTTAGTTACAACATTGGCATCGTATCGCAATGTCATGTTCTGCATTGCATTATCATATCCTGCAGTGTCTACTGAATTGACATGGCAAACAATTCAGATATTTCTATCGAGGAGCTCTCATCATTCACTTGTTTTATTATTGATCTGCCGGACGAAGGTCAAGACTGCTCTCAAACCAATGATTCAATTTGTATCAAATGCATCCCGTGGATCAAATGGGGACGTTTTATTTCCGGAGAAGCAATTACCGACATTGGAGGAATTGGACATAGATTTTCATTTTGGATGTGGTTTTTAGTCATTGTAGTTGGTAAGATTGTGATAAAAATAAATTTAAATATTCCATTTTTTTGTAAATAAAAAGAGAATTTTTATATTTAGGAACACTTGGAATTGTCGGAAACTTCCTCATTATCCTCGTCCTGCATAAGATAACTCGATGCGGAAAAAGAAGCAAATTTAACTTCCTCTTGACCTCTCTCGCAGTTTTTGACCTTTTCTACTGCATTTGTGCCATAATCGCTGCAACTTCTATGTTTGCTATTTTTGGTAATTTTTTTAAAAAAACAACTCAACTCAAAGTTTGAGCAAAATTTTAAATAGTTTTTCACTTGTTTTGCAAAATAGTTGGATGGGGAACTCGAGGTGGATTCTATGTGACATATTTATATTTTGGTGGCAGCCTCTCCATCTGGTTTCTACGCTCCTTATCAACCCAACTAACGGTTTATATTACAATCTACTGCTATCTTGGACTGAAATACCCTCTCCGTTCCCGGGAATGGTTTACATGGGGAAGAATCCGAATGTTTCCTGTACTTTCCTTCATTGTGTCTTTCCTTTTCAACATTTCACGAGCTGGAACAGCCTTTGTGGATAAAAATGTTTATGACAGAAACGGCCTGGATATTCCCAGTTTACGAGGATTAGAATATATTTATTATGCAAGACCAGGCTGGACTGAATTTTGGTACGTAACAACGATGGGAATTCACGAGAATTTGGACTACGCTTTTCCGATGCCGCTACTATTTTTTCTGAATTTGGTTTCATATCGGAAAATGAAAAAGTTGAAGAAAACTAGAAAGGAATTGCATTCCACGAATGAAAAGACGTTGCAACCTATGCGAATGTTTCTTCCGGTGGTGACATTTCTTATGTTATTTAATGCAGGGCCTTTAGTTTGGTATACTTTTAGTTACTTCAATGGTGTGATGTACAGGGAGCTCACTTTAGCAGCAATACTCTCTCATACTTTAAATAGTTCTGTAAATTTCCTTGTTTATAGTATACGAGGGGAGACCTTCAGGAGGAATACGAAGCTGTGGTTTTCTTCTTCTGTAATGCGTCGTTCTTCAATTTAGATGCTATTTAGGGAAAAGTGAATTGTTATGTTTTGTATTATTCAGTGATTGGATGAAAAATAAAAACCGTTGTTTTGAATTGCCGAAGGTGATGATAATTATAGAAATTGTTAAGTAAAAAATAATTCTGGTTAAAACCACAAGAGGTTTCGTTTTGCGTCAGAGACTCTCATCGCCCATTAGTCACTATATTTCTACTTAACGGAAGTATTAGAGGAAATTTCCATGGTTTGCTTACGCAAATATTTCTAAATATTTACCTTGAAATCAGTAAAAAGTCTTGGTTTGCTTGGGACTTCAGTCTGAATCCCGTTACAGCATGACGATGACTTCCCTTCATTCATCACTCCAATATTTAATATTACTACCTGATTCTTTGTCATCAGTTATAAAAAACCATGAATAATTCATCAGTTTCCGTTGAGTATCTATCCCTATTCACGTGCTTTATTATTGACATCCCATCTCAAGGTCGTGATTGCTCCGAAGCAAATTATTCTATTTGTATTGAATGCTTACCAACAATAACGGCAGAATGGTTTTTCATTGGTGAAGTTATTGCTGACAAGGATGGAAAAGGTCATGTAAGTTGCTTCTGGATTTATGTCGGATTTATAACGATCATTTTAGTCGGTAGGATGCGTAATTTTTTCAAAAAACTTAGAAGCAATTCAAATGTAGGAACGTTTAATATTTAAACAATTTGTTAGGTACTGTTGGCATCATTGGAAACCTGCTAATTATCTTCATTTTACGAGAAATAAAGCTAGGCGGACGGAGAACTAAATTCATCTATCTGTTAACTGCTCTTGCTGTTTTTGACCTATTTTACAGTGTTGTTGGCATACTTGCAGCAACCGGAGAATTTGCGAATTTCAGTAAGTTCATTAATAATCTCAAATTTTAATAATTAATATTTTTAACGATTGTTTACATTATTAGTGGGATGGGGAACACGTGGTGGATTTGCACTCACCTATTTTTACTTTGGTTCAAATCTCGCATCCTTTTTGGCGAGATCATTCACAACTCATATGACAGTTTACATCACAATTCACTGCTATTTAGGACTCACATACCCGCTACGAGCTCGCAAATGGTTTACCTGGAACCGCATCAAAATGCTACCTGTTTTTGTCATCACAATCTCAATTATTTTTAATATTCCCCGTGCTGGATTAACATACGTTGACAAAAATTCATTCAGCGATATTCCGAGTTTGAAAGACTTGGAATATATTATGCATGTGAGAGAAAGTTGGAGTAGATTTTGGTACGAGACCATGTTTGGCGTTCATGAGCAACTGGACAACCTTTGGCCAATGCCCATCCTGTTTCTTCTGAACATTCTTTCCTATCGGAAAATGAAAAGTTTGCAGAATGCAAGGCAAGAACTGACCATTGGCTGTGCGAACGAGAAAAAATTTCACCCTGCGAGAATGTTCCTGCCTGTTGTCTCTTTCCTTCTTTTATTTAATTCTGGGCCGGTGATGTGGTTCATTTTTAGTTATTGAAATCGTGTGATTCATAGAGAACTTACTTTAGCTGCCATTCTCTCACATACAATGAATAGCTCAGTGAATTTTTTAGTTTATAATATTCGGGGAAAGAATCGTTTTCGAAACTGATAAAATATGCAAATAAAATAAAATTTTGATTTTTATGTATGATTTATACCTAATTTATATAAACATATTGAATAAAATTATTTAATACACACATTACGTAGTAATTGTATACTACACAAAAGTTAGTAGGCAAAATGGTTTGTACTACTTTTTCTCAAAACAACAGAACCAAACCACAAACCAAAATTATTACACAACCTAAATTACGCCAGTTATAATGACTCATGAAAGCCATGTCACGCATTTGAGGCGATTCAGTCATTACATACGATTTCTTGTTTTTTATGCCTCATTTTCAGCAGAATAAAGCTAATGGCTCATATTTCCTGAAAACGAGTATCAATACCAAAAAAGAAAATCAGTATTTTACACTTTACCAAATCATACCAAAGCTGACTATACAAAAAAATGAAAACTTTACTCACGAAGAATTTTTGTAACTGTCAGTTAGTTTAGAGCCAAGATGGGAAATGAATCAAACAAATCAATTGATTACATCTCACTATTTACCTGTTTTATCATCGATTTGCCTGACGATGGAACCGGTCAAGATTGTTCCCGACAGAATAGCAGCATTTGTATCCAGTGCGTTACTAAAATTGTCCGTTTCTTTTCCAAAGAAGCACTTACTGATAGACAAGGATGGGGTCATTTAGTGTCATTTTGGATGTGGTTGATTATCCTGGCAGTAGGTTAGACTAAATCTTTCAAAATACAAGGTTTCTTTGTATTGACGTGTCATAATTTCCCTTTTTATTAATCAAGGTTGCTTCGGAATTTCTGCAAACATTGTTATCGCTTGTGTATTAAGGAGCAAACTTCCCAAGACTGGTAACCAAAATGGATTTGATAAACTCGTCACCACGTTAGCAATTTTTGACACATTTTGTTGTATTGTTAATCAACATATTTGAAGATTGGAGCTATCAAGGAGGAGAATACACTCTTTATTTTTACTATGCATCTAATCTTGGACTTATGTTCACACGTTCTTTATCCACTCACATGACTGACAGTTTACATCAATATCTTTTGTTACCTTGGATTGGCATACCCGTTAAAAGCCCGGAAATGGTTTAATGAGAAAAGAATTAAAAAAATTCCAATTGTTGTGGTACTTACCGCAGTACTTCTTAACATTCCCCGTTTTGGAACAGCGTATCTTGCTGAAAATCGGTATAACGAGACTGGTCTTGATATTCCGAGTTTGAATGGAATGTAATACATTTTAAAGGTTAGAACAAAGTGGTCTGTGTTTTTCTACAAGACTCTGTATGCTCCTAACGAACACTTGGATGTGCCGATACCAATTATTCTCCTGATAATTGTCAACGTTCTTTCATACCGGAAAATGGTGGAACTTAGGAAATCCAGAGAAACTCTTACTTCAACGCAAGAGAAAGCAATTCAACCAGTGAGAATGTTTTTGCCGGTTGTTGCGATATTACTATTATCCAATGCGGGTCCAATTGCTGAGAATTTAATTGCTCTTTTTAGAGGTGTTATGTACAGAGAGCTTACTATCGCTACAAATCTCTCACATGCTATTAATTGTTCGGTTAATTTCCTCATATATTACTGGAGAGGAGAAGGGTTCAGGAAAGATGTGAAAACATTTTTCCTCCGGGTAGGTGGTTGGGATGAACAACTTAACAGTCCCAGTAACTCAGCATAAAGAATTGGATTTCATACTCGTTTTAAAAGTTGTAATATTTTTAACAATTTCGTTGTCTAAGTATATATTATTAATAATGTCGATGGATTTAGAAATAAATAAATAGTTTAAACTTTGGTTTTTTTATGAATTGTTGAGGAAACAGTTGTTCAGCAATTATAGTGTTCCTTCCGGTTGTGACGTTTCTACTTTTCTGTAATTTAGGGATTATTGCTATTTATTATGCATGGATTTTCCAAGGTGTATTGTATAGAGAATTTATATTAGCTTTTAATTTCTGGTATACATTGAATTGTGCTGCAAACTTTGTGATTTATTACTTGCGAGGAAACGTGTTTCGAAAAGATACTAGGACATTGCTGTACGGGTGGAGATGTAAAAGTTAAATTCAGTTAACAAAAGCTTAAAGAATAAATGATATTGGCGTAAAAACAAAGATTACGGCATACCAATTACGTATATTCTTATACAGTTATAAATTAAATAAATCACTTAAATTGCATTACAAAAAATAATAATTCCCATGGAAGTAACGCAATAAAAATTAGTACGCGGTTATTTTGCATATTTACTTTTTGTATTTATATAAAATGTAAGCGGTTCACGCCATAACCACAATAGCTTTTCCTTTGACATATAGTTTTTCGCGAATTATTTTATTTACATCGGAATTATATAATATGTGAGTTTACCGTTTTATGGAAGTGGTCACAGCACACAAACCTGACAAAAATTCAAATTATCGGTTACTAAATTATAGTGACGGTTATCGTTCACAAGAATACTTGGAAAAAGGATTAAACTGTGACATTTGTAGTCTATATTATGACTTTCTGCATAAACGTTTAAAAAAGAGAAGCATTTATACAGCAAAATTGTTTTTACAGTACATGCGATAACTGTTGACTCAAATCTGAATCCTAAATCGACAGGGTGTATTTTGTTTTGGCTTTCGGCTTTTATTTACTTGATGATTTCTTATTTAGGTGCTTGAATCATGGTTTTTAAACGGAAATGATGCGATACTCGAATGAAACAGTGCAAAGTGTAAAATTTTCCATACATTTGTTTGTTGGTAGCCTATTGCTCATAAAATCCACAAAAAACTTGAAACCACACTGAATGATTCACTTGTAATATATTTAAACGAGCACGTATCACCAAGGGTGAGTAATTATTTACAACAAACTGGGCTATCAAACCTCAACGCTCTAAATATATATTTGTTTACTTGGAAACGCTTAGCAAGCACAACTTCCAGTTTAGTGTCCTCATTTCTCAACGACTACTATGTGTATTGTCACTTAAATTTGTGAAGAAGTAGTTGATAAAAATATGACTCCGAAAGAATTTTTGTTACAATTACAAGGATGAACAATCCAAATTTACCCAGACATGTTACCCTTTTTGCTTGTTTCGTTATTGACCTACCAGTTCAATTTATTACTAGCTGCAGTCGTTATGATTGTTCCATTACTAACCAAACCGTCTGTGTTCAGTTTGCTGAGATTTCCGGATTTCTCAGTGGAGAATCGATTGATGATACAGGAGGCCCTGGACATTTAGCTTGTTTTGGGCTATGGTTGTTGATATTGATTATTGGTAAGATTTTTACTAACATTGTCTCCTGAAATTAAAACTTGGAATTAAAATTATAATTTTTTAATCAGGAGTTTTTGGCATTCTGGGAAATATTGCCATTTTGCTTATTTTGACAAACCGGACAAAATTTGATTTTCTTATCTGTATACTCGCACTACTTGATCTGATTTGCTGTACGTGTGCCATGTTAGCTGCTACCAGTCTGATAATTTGCTTCCGTAAGTACAAACTAAATACATTTCCTAAATATTCCTATAATCACTATAATTAAAATTGATTCATTACCTATATTTAAAGAGGGATGGGCTAAACGTGGAGGATTTGCAACGGTTTATTTCGTCCATGTTTCAAATATATTATTTTATTTCAGTCGCTCGTTGTCCGTTTTTATGGCAATTTTTGTCACAATCTACAGCTATCTTGGTTTAGCTTTTCCACTTCGTTCTCGTGAGTGGTTTACTATAACACGGATAAAAATTATACCGATTGCTCTGCTTGTCATCGCTATTCTCTTGAATATTCCAAGAGTGGGATGCTCCTACGTTGACAAAAATATGGAAGCTGGAAACATCCCAAGTTTACACGGCATAGAATACATTCGTACACAAGAGTCAGTTGGAAAACATTCTGGTTTAAAAGCATGTTCAAAATTCATGACCATTTGGATTTTGTCCTTCCGCTTTTTATACTAGTTTCTCTAAATATTTTGTCGTATCGGAGGATGACCCAGCTAAAGAAAGAAAGGAATAATCTCCTCTCCACTCAAGTGACTGTGGTTAAGCCAGCTAAAATGTTTCTCCCAGTTGTGAGTTTCCTTCTTTTTTGTAACTTCGGATAATCCTTGCAGTTTCAATGGTTTATAGAAACGAAGTCATGTATAGAGAGCTGTATATGACTTGTTTGTGTTTGAATGCATTAAATTCTGCAGCAAACTTTGGAATTTATTATACTAGAGGCAAAGGCTTTAGACAAAAAACCAATGAGTTTGTATCCAATCTGTTTAAAATGAGTAGCTAGTTTAATGGTCAACTACATATACTATAGTTAAAATAATACTTACTTGTGATAATTTAGTGACATTCAAAGTGACAATTAATTGTTTTGAAAACCACATTTTGTCTTTTTTGGCAATTGGGTTTCCTTGGAAATAATTGCACATTTGCCACAAGAAACGTCCTGTGGGGTTGCTTATGGTAAAATTAAAGGAAAGTAAACCAGTAAAATTAAAAAATTGTTCACGCATATTATAATTTCACTCTGAAACCTAGTCAAAACTTCACAATAGATTAAAGTCTATAGCATTTCAAATTCAAGTGTTATCTAAAACGAGAGTTTCAAATAAGACACAATGGCGAACAGAACAGTAACGACGTTTTGAGCTTCTTAACCTGTTTTCATGTTGACCTACCAAATTTCACTAACCGGGAGTGCTCCAGTTTTGACCCAAACATCTGCATCGAATGCCACGCTCCCAGCTAAATTCTTCTCAGGAGAACAGATTACTCGAACTAGCGGGAGTGGTCATCTAATCTCTATTGGGATTTGGGTTGTAACATTATTCATAGGTTTGTTTTTTTAACATTGATTTAATATAAATAATATAATATGCACGTTTGTTTTTCACGGAAGTTTCTAAGCTTTATTAATTTCCTAGGAATTCTTGGTTTCATCGGCAATATGTTAATAATTGTGGTTGTTAGAAGCAGGAGAGATCGAAGCAGAAGTTTGACTTTCTAATATCTTGCTTAGCAATTTTTGATTCAATCACCTGTCTTTGCTCCATATTTACT